>SJYO01038709.1:51217708-51479318 GCA_006410555.1 Capra ibex
TATATATATATATATATATATATATATATATATAAAAGGGAATATGTCAGATATAAGAGTTTCGAAAAATGTTATTTCAATAGAATGAAAATGTTAGTCTTTTTAGTACAATTTTAAGACAACTATAATAACCTGAGAACCTAAATATACCCATAGGAGTGAAAAAACTTTAAGTTTAAAGAAACGATTATCAACTATATTAGGATCCCAAGTTTTTTAGTTTTCTTTTATTTTTATATTTCACACCTAACCCTGTACTCCTAGGTGGGTACAGAGGATAGATGGGTCAGACAGAGTGTGTATTAGGGGACATGGGTGTGAAATGTCTCAATTTATGACAACAATCGAAAAACACAATCGAAAAACACATAACAAGACCAGTAAAAATACGTTTGTATTGTTTATGTACATAATTTAGGAGGAAGGAAAAATTATGTTCAAAAAGGGAATGACAATTGTGAATTGTTATTTATATAAGTCTCTAGAAAAATATAATGATGTATATTTCTTCAAGGAACAAGAAAAGGGGGGCCGGTGTGACGTAAAATACAATTGAAAATTCGGTTTAAGAGTATCTGGATAAAGAATTTTAAACGAGTAAGTCACTCTATAAAATTTTCACGTTGTATTTTTGATTGGGAGCCAGTTTATACACGTGAAATTGTTCCGTTATAGAAAGGAAATCATGGCACTGTTAAAGGTAAAGATCATGAAATAAAGGAAAAGGGTTATATGACATACGTTCTATGGGACTAGTACCCAAACAAACGAAAAATGACCTCATCTCAACTAAATGTTACAGGACAATCAAAGTTCATATGTCGTGTCACTAAGTCAAAATATGTGTATATAAGAAAAAGTCTAAGGAAAGGGAATGTCCAATAATGTTTTATGACTTATATCAAGAGACATGACATATCATCCAGGAACGGTACCCAAGAAATGAGAGTGTAATTTCATGGATTTCGAGAGTTGTAGTTTAGTGATTTATACTATTGTTCGTAACACATGTTAAGGGAGGACCGTCATCTCTTTGTTACACATATTGACCTCTTCTGATCCTATAAGTCCTGATCTTCTTTCCTCTCTTTTGTTTCACTCTGACCCCTAGACTCAGGTCTACATCTCGACCCAGAGTTGCACATCCCAATCCGTCACCCGAAGTGACGGTTCCCGGGTTGTCCGTGTTATTTACTCGAGACCGTAGTCTAGGATTTTCGATCCTCGTTAGACTAGACGACTTACTTCATGTCTTCGTCCATATAGATGCTTTTAACTATGAACTGGAGCACACCTTACGTCGTACGAAAGTGAGACTAAGTAAGTATTAAGTGGTTTATAAATGAGTGATAGATAAGACTTGGTTCTTCAAATTATTTTCGGGAGAAATTTTTTGTTTGTTTGTTTCTTTTGTCGGGAGAAATCTTCCGAACGGGAGTTTCTCGAGTATTTTCTCTGTGTCACGGTTTAACCTGACTTAACATTATAGTATACACTGTCAGTTGATGACGGTACTATTGTGACGTATTGTTTGGAGAGGGGTTTTGAGTCACAGTAGGTTGTTATTCTCAGACAAAAGTACGAGTATCCAATTGTCCTACTACGACACGGTACTTAGATCGAAGACCTTGATCGTCCGGTTGGACCTGTCAAGAAGTATATCATTACAATATTCGTTTTTTCTTTACTCGTACCGAAGAATTCCGGTAGATGGTTTTGACTACGAGACTGGAGACGGACACAAGGTGTCCTGTTTCGTTCAATGTTCAGGTTGTCACCACCCAGTCCCTTCCTGTGAGATTCTCCTCCTTGACATTAAAGTGTGTCTTTTCCGAACTTAAATCACTTCCAAATTCTTAACCTTTGTTTTCATGTTAGATGGTGTATCACTTACTTATTTACAATACTAATTTTTTTTTTTTCATCCCGTGCACTACGGGTCGTCTCTGACGCATGTGTCGATCTGATTTAAAGGGTCGGTGAGAGCGTACATCTATGCCGGTCCCAACTCCAATTACCTCACACCCATCTTCCTGCATGAAGTTAAGGTCCGTAACGGGAAGTTTTGGAGGGTAGGTCAGAAGGGGAAAAGAGAGGGCAGTAGACAGCGACTTGGCACCACCCGTCCCGTTGGAACTTAGCGTATGACTTCTCCTCTCTCGGAGGTCGAAGACCCACGAGACTCACGCATCTCGTCTCGAGGAAGTCAGGTCGTCCTTCCGGACAATCCCCGAGGTTCATTCTTATTCGGTGAATAAGAGTTTAACTCCCCAATTGGACGATTTTGTTAATCTAATAGAATTGATTGTTTTCTACGAGCGGTTCGGTAAATTGGGTCCTACCCCTCAATCTTTCCGATGTACCTTATTCGTATCTAATCTTTGACTTTCTATTTTTTGGTTTACCAGGAAAAGATCCACTTTCCCCCCGTTCCATTTCTAACAAGGTCTGTTTTACTTCTCATATAAATTTCCGAGTTTCCACACTGTGTTAAGTCCTGAGGATTTTTTCAAGTTGTATCAATCTCCATTTCTCCTACACACACACAAACAAACACTCACACAGGTGGACACACAAACCCCCAACTTATCCTTCAATTAATTAATTCCGATCCCTCTTTATTTTCAAAGGTTTTTATTCTATGGGTTTCCTTTGTTTCGTTTGTCCCCGGGCGGGGGTGTCCCGTCTCTATTTCTTACCTAAGAGGTAGTCCCTGTAATTCCTCGTTCCTCTGTCTCCTGATCTCTACTAGTGTAAACGTGAAATCTTTCGAAGATTTGAGTGGAGGTTCACCCTGTCATTCACAATTGTCGATTTCCGGGGTCTCCCCCGACGGTCCCGAGCCACACCCTACAGGGGGGTCAGTGTCGAAGGAAAGGGAGAGGATCGTCTCGTCCGTCTGTTCCGAGATCGGGGTCTGGTCTTAAACTCAGGACCCGTGTCTCAAGTTCCTTCTCGTCACTTTACGAGGACAGTGTCCGTGTCTCATTTATAACGTCCAGAACATTCGGTGCACTAAAGATAGTATTGATAAGTTGAACCGGTGTTCATCGGTACCCGTTGTGTCTTCGTTTACTCGCACCGACACAAGGTTATTTTGAAATAAATGTTTTTGACCGTCCTCTATTCATTTACTTTTATCTTCATTTGTATAGTCCACCCGATCTCTCAAGATTAGGCACGGGACCCGGTGTTACGTCCGTCCGAACACTCCCCAAACACTGTTTTGATTAGGGTCTGAAGTGAGTGACACGGGAACTCTGAGGGGGACGGGGACGGGACCGTAGTTCTGACCACTGGACCTGACACTAAAAATATTCTCCGTTCGTGAGAGCTGAGGTCAATTTGCCGGTAACGTTTTAGTGGTACCAATCTACATACTCGGTTACATCTTGTCAGATCTTAACCGGTCTACCGAAGTACGAGAGGTGGAATCGTTAGAAGGTGGTCAATTTATTAGCACGGTCAATTTATATATTTCTGAGAGGAAGGATGTAAGCTACCCACTTAAAATGTAATTAAACCACTTAAAACCTGATAACACAAGAAATTTCGAGTAGAAACACTCTATTAATAGTACAAGAGTAAAAGTCAATTCGTTTAGAGTGTGATAGAAACTTTGTATTCCTTTGTTGGTTTTATTTGTAATTTGGAGATTTCGTTTGACCTTAACATCCCTTTAACGAAAAGGAAAAGCTTGAACTCCGTGTAAAGAAAGTATTTTTATTATCATAAAAAGATAGTAAGTTTTTCAAGAAGAATTTTCTTTTTGAATGACTGTGGATAATTTTTGAGTAAAATCGTATTATGATTAAAACGAGTAACTCGAATATCCCATTTTGTGTCGCAAGAATCTTCAGGTTCAACTACTGAAAATTTGGTAATTAGTATCTTTTGGTGAAGTTTACAGTTTTCTTTTTATTTTCAAATAAGAGACTCTGGTTAGGTTCTCTGAATTGAACGTGTGAGGAAAGGTAAGTACTTAATGACTAGGACTAGTGACAAGTCGAGTTGTTTAATACCATTAAGTAAACAATTCTTCATAATCTCACCCAAACATGTACTGAAATAAGTGAATAATAGATCGTATCTCATAAGTAGTCTACGGTTTATGACATTGGTATGAACTTTTTATGTAAAGATTTTCTTTTCCCGTCCTACTTTGAAAGAATAGAGAAACAGTCCTTTTTTACCCTTACCATTGAACCAATAGATTTTGATTCCGAATCTCAAGAAGTTCTATGAAAAGTATCGACTTCATGTATTACTGGATTTAACGAGTCTTCATTCCGATGTATACAAACTATACAGAAACGGTACTTCTTGATTTCCGTATATTCATCGTAGTATACTATAAGTAGAAAGAGAAAGACTGAACGAAGTCAATCATATTATTAGAGATCCAGGTAGGTACATCCGTGTTTACCGTAATAAAGTCCTCCTCCACCCGTCCCTACCTTACCCTCCAACCCCAATCGTCTACGGTTGATAATTATAAAATATATCTTACGTATTTGTTGTTCCAGGATGATATATCGTGTCCCTTGACATAAGTTATAAGATATTATTTAGTATTGTCTTATCTTTTTTTAAATTTTTGTTTTTTCTTGATTTCCGTCAATCAAAAAGTAATACGACGAGAGTTAGTTTAGTGTTCTTTCAACTCCACTTGAGTTGACGTTTAATTATGTCGGATGGAGGTCAAGAGACAGATGTTGATTTAGGTGAATAGATCAAAAGAAAGGTACACCTTTTTCTAATTACTTCCAGTAGTCGGTAATCCTGGTCCACCGAGTTCATATGACATTCCCTTATGGTCCGGAAGAGGACACCTGAATAGTCAAGAGGTGTGTGCAGTCAACTCCGAGATGTTCATGACAACCGGGTAAGAAAAAGGTAGGTACAATTTGATCTTCAACTTTCGAAATACCTTCCGTTCATAGTGAGATTGTGTATAGAGAGGTCAGGTTTCTTTGACCCGGTTGAATCCCTGGCTTCTTATTCGTACGTTTTAACAGGGGTCACGTTGTTTATGGTGATCCCGTCAATGTACGTGAAAACTACGAGTCACAGGGATGTCAATTCATTTATTCTAGTCTTCAAAGTTATTTCTGTTCCAGATGTAATTGACACTTACACATGACCACTTACGCACATAAATTATATGATTTAACTTGTGCACAACTGTTTCGAAGAGAGGAATTGGTTTGAGATCGGTCCGAGGAGACTCGGGAGGGAACTGATCCAAAGTTGGAGACGGGTCTTTCTTGACTTGTTTGTGAAGGAGTCAAAGATTTTTGAGATTTGAGTTCCCATGTGAGGATCCTACTGAAGTCGAAGTAAATTTCACGAACAGACTCTTTTAAATTCCGACGTTTACTTAACTGACGAACAACGTCGGGTCTAGACTTCTACCCCGGACAGAGAGTCGATGACATCCTCCCGTCCTCAGCATTGAAACTATTCTCGGTCAACTGTTTCGGTCTACCCAAAGTGTACCTGGTTGGGAGAAGAACGAAAAACATTATAAAGTGAAAGGACGGACATGACTCGGGGTCGAGGGAGGGAGGGAGAAGGGAGTAAGAGGGAAATTTTACGGGTCAGTGGAGACATGTTGACCTTCGGAATCAACACAAGTGTCGTCAGAGAGAAGGGGTGACGTTATCATACAATGACTAATTTTAGACAGGTATGCTAAAATTGATCACAGACCGAGACAACTAGAAACTGTGACACATAAACCAATACGAACACGGGTGTGTGTGCACGACTGTTACATTTCTTCTCTTGTATCCTTTTCCGTAATAAAACGCGTCCTCAGTCATTTGACAAAGACCTTTCTCCGTCTGTCATGTGTAAAGTCCGAAACGACCGACATTCCCGGAACCTCGTAGATAAGTTGAAACGGCAACATGTCGTTTACATCTGTATCTGTTAGTCGTCTACGTCTTCGTCTCGACACAAGGTTATTTTGAAATAAATACCTGTGATTGTAAAATTAAGGTATAAAAAAAAGAAAACTAAAAAATTTGGTAAATTTTTAATTTTTTGTTAAGAAGTCAAGTCAGCGAGTCAGCACAGACTGAGAAACACTGGGGTACCTGACGTCGTACGGTCCGTAGGGATAGGTAGTGGTTGAGGGTCTCGAACACGTTTGAGTACAGGTAGCTCAGCCACTACGGTAGGTTAGTAGATTAGGAGACAGTAGGGGAAGAGGAGGGTGGAAGTTAGAAAGGGTCGTAGTCCCAGAAAAGGTCACTCAGTCAAGAAACGTAGTCCACCGGTTTCAAAATCTCAAAGGCGAAGGTAGTCAGGAAGGTCACTTATAAGTCCTGACTAAAGGAAATCCCAACTGACCAACCTAGAGGAACGTCAGGTTCCCTGAGAGTTCTCAGAAGAGGTTGTGGTGTCAAGTTTTTGTAGTTAAGAAGCCGCGAGTCGAAAGAAATACCAGGTTGAGAGTGCAGGTATGTACGGATGACCTTTTTGGTATCGAAACTGGTCTGTCTGGAAACAGTCGTCTCTGGTCTCTGGAAACAGAGACGAAAAATTATACGACAGATCCAAACGGTATCGAAAAGAAGGTCCCTCGTTCGCAGAAAATTAAGGTACCGACGTCAGTGGTCAACGTCACTAAAACCTCGGGTTCTTTTATTTCAGACTGTGAAAAGAATCGAGTGTCCAATACACTTTTGACAGTCGTTTGGTCTAAACCGGGTGTCCAGTCAAATGATTGGGTACCAAATTACATAATTAAAGGAAAGGAACGAAACTAATCGAAAGTTTCAAGTTCTAGTAAACTACTATTCTCACCATCTAAATTCTTGACATAAAGAGTTGTTTGGTTTTTTTACGACAGTTAAAAAGAGTTCCTCGGTTCATACTTTAATCACCAAAATTCAAGTAAGGAACTTCTATTTAAAAGATCAAGTGGTTATTACCTATAAGAGAGTATCAATTTGTAGGTACGTTTGAGGTTTACCTTATTATTTCGTTATTACAACTTGAGACTCACACATACATTAGTAATCTCTTTACGTTTAGTTTTGTTGTTACTCTATAGTGGGGTATGGACAGTCTTACCGGTAGTAGTTTTTCAGATGTATGTTGTTTACAACCGTTACTATTTCTCTTTTCCCTTAGGAAGTAACAACCACCCTTACATTTAACCACGTCGGTGATACCTTTTGATGCCTCTAAGGGATTTTTACATTTTTTTCTTGATGGTATACTAGGTCCTTAAGATGGCAACCTATATATAGATCTTTTTTGGACTATTGCGATTAAGTTTTTCTATGGTCGTGGGGTTTCAAGTATCGTCGTGATAAAAGTCATCAATTGTATACCTTCGTTGGGTTTCTTCTACACCATATTACCTTATAATAAGTTGGTATTTTTCTTACTTTAAAACAGTAAACGTCGTTTCAAGTACCTGGGTCTCTTATAATACGATTTAGTCTGTATCTCTCTGTTTATACTATAGTAACATACACCTTAGATTTTTTTTTTGTGTTTTTTGTTTACTTACATGTTTCGTTTTGTCTTTCTAGGTGTTTATGTCTTTTTATTGATCACCAATTGTCACCTCTGTCACTTCCCTCCTCCCCGTTCTATCCCAATACCCTGATTCTCTATGTTTGATAAATTATGATACATATTTTATCTATTTGTTGTTTCTATATAACATGTCGGGTCCCTTAATCGAACATTATTGAAAATTACCTCATGTTCGACATTTTTATGACTTAGTGATACGACATGTGGACATTGATTATATTGTAACATTCAGTTGATATGAAGTCATTCTCTCTCTTTTACTTGTCGACCTTCCAAGTATTCGTCTTTCACTTTTAAAGGTCCAGTACGAAAATTTGTTCATTCAAAGTGAAGTAGACTGTTAGATGTAGTTTAAGACTATCGTTCTTCCATTTAAGTGAACGGGGTTTCTCTCTCTCTCTCTCTCTCTCTCTCTCTCTCTCTACGGACTTTATATGTATCGGACTTGATCTGTAGAAAAGGGTCTTGTCGATTGCTGATCTGAAAGTGTCGACGTTTGATCGTTCGAGACCCTTTGATCTCAATTTATAAGGATTTTGTCCTTAGATCAAGACAATACTTTGACAAGTAGTAAAGTGGAGTACTGTCGGTGCTTTTAGTCGTCTTGAGTCTTTCCTGAGTCTGCTACTCGTTCATCGTAAAAATTATTTTAAGTTTAGGTCTCAGAAACCCTCAAAAAGCAACGATCGGAGGTCTCAGTGATAATAGTCGTTGTAATTACGTTAATGAACCCATTTTTCCCTCTACCCTTTTTAGACTGGAAACGTAACGAAGAAATCGACGGGAAAAAGGGATCCTTTATAAATTAAGACTTGTTCCCTTTCCATTTCTTGTCTTCAAATCATCAGAGATTTTTCCAAAATGTATTTTAGACTCCTTTAGTATATATATATACACACACATATACACATATATATATATATATATTAAGAATGAGTTTACATATGAACCTTGTTTTAATCGTGTGTAACAAACAGTGACGATATATGGTGTTTTATTGAACACTTTGATGTTCTTTTACATTTTATTTCGTCGGGAGTTTAAATGGATTGTAACGTTCTTTCTTGTAAGTGTAATTATTAACCCTGGTTTATTAATGGAGTTTCACAAGGTAAAACGAATTTCTTTTCTTTAGAAGTAAAAAAGTTAAGTACTTGAGCACCGAGTCAAATTATTGTGGGGATACTCAAGACCCAAAGTTTAATGAAGGGAGTCCGTTTCCCCCGTATTAGTATACAAAAAGATGACTTGATGTAAGAAGATATTTGTAAAGTTTCTCACGTAGACGAAATGTGTACTTTATCGACTATGTTTCTTGTCATTGTTATTTTTTATATACGGATAAAAATATGATAATGACCAAATATTCCGTTAGTAGACATTGCGAGAGTAGATGTTTCTACCTTTTACTATATATTGACAATGGTTCCTTTGTCACTTCATTTTAACGTATATTTGATAGTTCGTCAAATTATTGGTTTTTTAATCTTCTTGTCCCTTTTTGGTAGAGGTCTATCTTGGTACTGTGTGACACGGTGGGTGCTACCTACGTTAGTTCCCAGTGATGTGTTTTTCTACTACATTTCCCAGGGTTGAACGGTCGATAAGGTTATGAACCGTCCAAAAACAAAAAAAGAAAAAATTACTACTGGTATCCTACATTGACCTAAGAATTCCCCGTTAAACATAAGACTGAAAAGTGTACTAATTTTCTCATGTCTAAGACCCTTGTTCACCAATTTACATCCATCAAACTTTTCAGTTTTGTGCAACAAATAATTAAGGTCACACCTAATTATAAGAGAACCTTAAGAGACATTAACGATGAAAGAAATGAGCGACCACCCTGTCAATCGTTTATAGTCTGTCGTTTATGAAGGACTTACTTGTAAATCTTTGAGTTCAAGTTGAGTGAATCCTTGGTTTCCTTTCCGATTCCGGACCCCATTGACACACACAACTAGAGATTTGGTCCTCTTAAAATTCGTGAGTTCATTGGTGTGACTAGTTTCGATTTAGGAAATCCTTCTAATAGGTGAGGTTTTAGTCCTTTTAGGACGTCACATTCGTGAAAATATAAAGTGGAAACTCTTTTCTTGAACTAAAGACATTGCCACAAATTTTGTGTGTGTGTTCTGAAATAAGGAAGTTCCCGTCTTTGTTCGTCGACGTTTGTACACAAAGGCGTGTGACTACTGGGAGATTTCCATAAAGATAAAGTCGAACCCCTGGCAGCAACTCGAGTGTGACTCTTTGTTCTTCTTAAGAATACCTACCCTCTAAAGAATTAGCCGTGTATTCGAGTCTTGTACACGTCGAAGAGAGAAATCTTATTTGTGAGATAAACCTAGTGCAATTCCTATCTTTCACTTTAAGTGTGAGTAAATGATTTAAAATTGGAGAGAAATTTTATTCTATGATTAGGGGGTGTCGGACCGAACCCAAAACGTTTTCGAGTCTAAACACTTATAATACTTCCGTAGGATCTTAACTCATTTTCTCATATTTTGTAGAAAAGTGACTATGTGTCGTGACAAAAGGGGGTTCGAGACTTCAAATTCCTGTTTTAGATCCGAGATCTACAAAGTAATTAGAATTGCAAAAATCGTAAACTCCGTTAGCTACCGATAGAACCAATGAAACTTGATATGATAGACAACTTGGAGTGAAAGGGAACCCGTAGAGAGACAGGCAGTGTCTACCGTGGTCCGTTGACGATTTGGGAACGAGTGTTGGGAAAGGACAGGTACCAAGTACTAAACTGTCGACAAATATTAGATCGGTGTCCGTCGTCGTACGTCCTTCAATTGTCTTATCTTCACACTTCGGTACCGGAAACTACTGTAGCCATACTTTAGTTTGTTAGACGGTGTCATGATGGTAGGTGGTGAGTTGAATGATCAGAAGACAATACGTCTCGTTACGGAGAATCCCCCACCTGCATGAATGGGTAGTCGACATATAGGGTCCAGATGGATCTGATTCAATGCGACCTCGGAGAGGGATCCTTTAGACGAACCGTGTAATTCTAGGTGGGTTACACTTATCTCTTCCTTCCACCTCTACCCGTTCTTCTTGTTTATTTCTGACCACCTACAACCTCTCTCCGTGTAGACTTTCCATTGTAGGTTTGACTTACAAAGACTTTACTGGGTTTGTATGAAATCGTTTCGTTTCAGTTGTATGTAAAGACAGTTTTGTTTCGGTTGTATGTAAAGACTGATGAACTGCAATGAGTGAGAACGGACTACGTTAACTGTGAAGGGTGGGACTGTGATTAATAAGAGAGTCCTAACGTTCCCTCATATTTCGTCCAGGATTTCTGTAGACTACAAAGGGAGGATTCTATCTCCATCATTGACGATAATTCTCGACTCCGGCCATGAAGGTCTCCTCTGGACCCGTCATCTCCATCCCGTGTCAGAAGATTCAGAAGAGTATAACCCGAGAAGGGTCACTTACGGTGAAGAACCCGAACGACTTCAGAGGCCTTCCTTCACATTCGTCCCGTCCTCTGGATCCTCCTTACGAGACTGGCTATTTTGGATCCATCGGTTTTTTACCCTTGCAAGGAGGAGATAGTCGTGCCGGACTCTGTAGACGGACTTAACTACGAAAAAAAAGGCAAAGCTGTTGTACCGGTGAACCTTCGTTTAAAGATTTAGAGAGGTCCGAATCTTGATGTGTCAACGCGTTTCTTTTCGATTTCCAGAAAGAGAAGACAGAGGTACTGAAGTCGTAGATCCAGTGACGACCCTTGTGGACTGTCCAATGGACCCAGGTGGACGTTCGACTGAAAAGTCCCCACACCTCCAGGTCAAAACCCCACCCCTCGTCCCCCAGTGAAAACCAGTGACGACGAATCTTTCGTCCTTGGGTTCGAGATTCGTGAAGACCAAAAGGGATCGTCCGCGCTAATGTTGGTAGAAGAGAATCGGGACTTAATATGTACACTGGGGTTTGTGGTGACCCCGAAAAGAATCCCTTTTGTTTGAGCACTTCCAACGAGACACGCACTCCCGTACACACACACACACACACACACACACACACACACACCAGATGTCAGCACCGAGGTGTTCGGAGTGATCGGTCACTCTCTCTTCAACTTGCGCCGTCGGGGACCGGTGGAGCGAAGGCAGGATCGAATTCGGGTCGACGAGAGAGGCCGAAAACGAAGAGGGGCTCCGAGGGCTTTTTATTTCGTGGTTCAACGGGTGGCGCCCACGGGACCCACGTGCACTTGGCCGCGCCGGGGATGGAGCTCTCGAAACGTTAGAAGTGTTTCGACTTCTGTAGGTACGTCCGTCGGCCCCTGGGGCTCGCGCCACCGAGGCGGCGGGGAACAGTGCGGTCGTCGTCGCCGTCGGGGTACCGGCCGGCCCTGGAGTCGCGCGGGGCCCCGAGCTCACCGCCGCCGCTGCCCACCGCCGCTGCTGGGCCCTCTCGGGCGTGGACCTTCGCCGCCGACGATGGGGGGAGGCCGGCGTCCGACGCACACGTAGGGGCCCGTCCTGGTAACTACCCGCGGCCACAGCCCTTTTGAGTTACCTCTCCCCCGGCCCGGCCCACGCTCCCCGCCCCCACCCCTTGCGTCGGACCCTTGGCGGCCCGCGGGGGCCCCTCCCGCGACGAGAACGAGGGGCTGGGCGGCCGGGGCCGTCGGGGCGCACGGCTCCTCGCGTCTGACTCGGCCCTCCGCCGCCCGCTCGGGCCGTGTGCGCGCGCGTGGGGAGGGCCGTGACGTCGACGGACGGACGGAGGAAGGGGCTCGGGTCAGGGAAAAGGAGAGGGGTGGGGGTTGGGCGCCCACCACCACCACCACCACCCCCGAGAGGACATTGGCGACGGAGACGGAGGCCTAGGCTTTCTAGACTAGATTGTCAGAGCCTGTGTGGCCCCCCGGCACTTGCGACGGGGGAGGGAGGGGTTTGGATCGCTCTCGGCCCGGTGGCGTCTAACGGGTTTCGGAGCCGCCCAAGGTATTTGTTTTGATCGCCAGCCTTTCCTCGTCCCTACCAGCTACGACCCAGCAATAAGATCCCCTTCCCCTCCCTCTACGGGCCGCTCCGCCCGAGTAAACCTCTCGAGTCTCAAGGGTGGCGAAGGGGCTTGGCGACCTCGCTCTGCACTGTCGACCCAACCGACCCTTCCACACAGAAACCTGTCGTCGTGGCCCTCCCTCAGCCCCTTTATTCTTTTATTCTTGCTCTCCGTAGCCGCCCCCCCCCCCCCCACTATGTGTCTCGACGAAGAAAGATCTCCCCGTCTCTCTACTCCCAGGGTCCTCGGTCGCCGCGCCTCTGATTATGCTTACCCCAAAGCTTTAGATTTCCTTCTCTTCCCTCCTCTTACCCCCAGACCGTCCGCCTCGTCGGCGAAAGAGTTTAACTCGCCACCCACTTCTTCCTTTTTTGGTATGAGGTTTGTGCTTTTGTTTTTGTGTTTTTGTATTTGTGAATGGAATCCGTCTCATTTGAGGTTCAACGTCGGTAAATATTGAGGATCGGAAGAGAAAATGTATTAATAGACCCTATTAGTGGGGAGAAGTAATTGAGTCAAAATAGAGGGGGCTCCGAGTCCGAAGGAGCCCGGGGGAAAAAGAACAAGAAATAGAAGCTCTGAGTTCCGGAGAAGAGGTTTTAGGAAATTTTTAAAGAGGGGTCTGAGACACTTCCAGTCTACCGACGTGTTTCACACAAGAGGGTGGGTCTTCGCAAGTGGACTACTGTCCCGGTGGCGCTCCTTTTCTACGGTGGGGGCTTTACAACCTCCTAGACCGGTCGAGTGAATCTCGAGAGGTTGTCCTAATCTCTTTTCCTTTATCCAAATTTCAAGGGTCTGAAGACGAGGATAGGACCAGACAGCGACGTAAATTTCAGAAGTCATAAGTTCGGACCACGAAGGTGAAAAAAAAAAAAAATTTCCGTAAAGAAAGTTTTTAATTTGTATTTTAGTCATCGTTGGACTTTCTAGACTTACTGAGTTCTGAGTCCGTGTTTTAATGTAATAAAAAATTTATTTATCTTAGGTAAAAGGAAATCGAAGAACATCTGTCTGACCAAATTAAAGTACTTGCCCAATGATGAGTACTAGTCTTCACCGTTCTTCCTGGAACCGAAAACTTGGGAGATAACAAACACATTTTTATTAATAGCAAACCCAGACATGACACGAAATATTAAAACTTTCGCGAAAACGTAAACTCAGAGTATCGTTGGGACAGTATATTCATCCGTTGTACAAATTTTTTCTCTTTAGAAAAGAAAAATACGGTGTTAGATAAGAGTTATTTAACAGTCGGGATCTGTCTACTCAAAATTTGTAACCGGAAGGGAACACCGAGTCGACCATTTCTTAGGCGGACGTTACGCCCTCTGGACCCAAGTTAGGGACCCAACCCTTCTGGGAGACCTCATCCCTTTCCGAGGGGTGGGTTCATAAGACCGGACCTCTTAAGATACCTTACATGTCGGGTACCCCAGAGTTTCTCAACCTGTCCTGACTCGCTGAAAGTGTGAAAGTGAAAGTCCATTCTAATAAACAGACTAGATTTGAGACGTTTTCGAGAGGTGAGAAAAAACTCGACTTCAGCGTCAGGATGTTACTGGTCACTCCGGGATCTACGGACCTGGAACTAAAAAGACTGTAGTAGATTAAAGAAGTGTAGAGGGGAGTGGGAATGATCCGGGGTCGTTGTGACCGAAGGAACTTAACAAGAAGTTGAGACGTCCGTGGGAGAGTGGAGACAGAGAAACGTTACCAACAAGGGAGCCGGACATTACGAGAAGGGAGTCTATAGACGTACCGGTCGAGAAAACGGAGCAGTTCAGAAACGTGTTTATAGGAAAGGTTTTTTGGTGGAGACTTTTGGAGAAATTTTGTCGTTCTGGAGGTACGGGACTCTGAGACTCCGGAGTAATTGACAAAAAGGAGGAACAAAGGTATCGTGAATAGTGGGTGATCATATAATATATTAAATAAAAATTCAGACAACGAAGAACAGACTAAGAGAACGACCTTATTTTGGAAGTGTTCCCGTCAATAGAAAAAACCAAAACAAAAAACAAAAGCACGGGGGGGGGGTAATGACTACCTAGGGTTTACGGATCTTGTCAAGGGACCTACATCTTCTTGGAATTATCTATGAACAACTTACTTACTTAAAATACGAATACTCTAAGTGTCGGTTTGGTCGCGACCGGTTCGTAGGGGTCACCCTTGACGAGGAAGAGACTGGAGTAACGACTACAAACAAGTAGAGGGTGGTGAAGAGGTATGGGTCGTAGGAAGTAGGAGGAAACCAAATGATTACTATTGTCACTTCCGGGAGTATCAGAAGTGATTAATTAGGGGAAGTGGGACAGATGGAGAAGGGTTCTCTTATCGGTGTTCTTGGAAGGAAGTAGAGTCTTAGTTTTTGACCGTCGTGTTCTAGTCGAGAACTCTCCCTTCATTTCGTTACGGAACCCTCTTACACAAAACTTTTTCACGAGGGAAGACTCTTGTCTTGTCAACCCTACGGGAAAATTTTTTCTATTGGGATAATTAGTTCTTAATACGGTCTATGGTTTATCGATCAATAAGTTGTCACTGTCACAGTCCTTTATCCATAACACAAATGAATATCTCTCTGTCGGAGGGAAGTTCTGTAGACCAGATGGACCTTGTCGAACGACAACCCGAAAGTTAGAAACGGTTAAACGTGTGATGTCAATACTTACCACGTCTACGGCTGAGAGGTGTCAGATTAACGGTTGTCCCCCTTTGTTGCTGACCGAAGAGGTCAAGAAATATGAGGAGACCATGTAATTAATAGATTTTACAAAAGATTACCTAACTATATATATATATATAAAATTTCGTTTCTCTAAAGAGGGGAGGAGGAAACAAAAAGTAACTGTATTTTTACCTTCTTAGACGAGGGTACTGTTTTCGATTGTGTCGGTCAAATATAGAAATTCGAGAGAACCGTCTCTCTGTTTCTACACTCATCGACCAGAAGTCCGGGACAAGGGAGAGACACACGGTCCACACACGTCGTCTCAAACCCTATCCAAAGAAACAGATCGTACTTTACTTAGACGAATTTTTTTTTTACACACCGTAAACTTATGTGCACCAAAAGACTCCAAAATAAAAGTTGGACCTCTGAGAGATTCCGGGGAATTTATAGAACATCTCTAATTGAGTAACCTTTGACATGGTGGGTCGGTACTCTTAGACAAATGAAACGAAATGAACCGAGTTTCACCGTAAACCAGTAAAGACTCTTGTTTTGTGAAAGTTTGTAACAACTTGTATAAGTGTTTATTCTCTGAATTCCCGTAGTCTAGGTCTCGTTCTGTAAATTGAAAAGACTCTGAGTCAAAAGAGTCGACACTTTACTTTTACACATAAAGATGGAATGGATCTTACTCAGGAACTCCAACTTGTGGTTAAGTCTTAACTGATGTACATTTAACTCCGTGTGCCGATAAGTGAGGTCTTCCTGAAAGTGTTGACAGAACTCGGAACCGTCATTTTCAAAGTCAGGTATTATAGTAATGAAACTTACACTTTTATAGACGAATCTAACTAGTCTCCTTTTGTAGACGAAACTAACTAGTCTCCACCCACAAAACGGAATTTTAGTTAGAGTGACGAAGGACCAGTCAGTAGTCTCGGGATTCGTCAACATAGAAAAGACGAGACTCCCGAAGAGTCCCTTTTCTCCCTCCGTAAAAAAGTAATGACAATTCTGGTATAAAGTTCGATCACAGTCCTTAGACGATAACCCGGTCTACAAGACATGTCCTACCATCGACTCCTAAGAAAACTACGTTTAATGTCATCTCTCTCGGGGTACGTAAAGAGTCAACCTGACATCGTAGAACCGGTAGACCAGTGTCAGAACTTTTGTCCTCACTCATCCATTTTCGTTCCGTAGGCGATTGAGATATTAATAAATTCCTTAAGAGGATACTTGGTCAACGACAAGATCCGTGACCTCTTATGTCGTTCGTCGTTTTGTTCAAAGTCAAACGTATTTGAAATGTAAAATCATCTCTTCTGTCTACTATCTGTCGTTTTATCTTTTTATCGTCTACCACTACACGTCTCTTAAGTTCAGTAAAACTAACTTTCCTTCAGTACTCTACTGATTCTAGGTTACCAGTTTCTTCTAAAGAGGTTCCTCCAATAGATAGTTGTCTACTTACCTATTTCTTGTACACCATATATGTACCCTATAATGAGTCGGTATTTACCCTATAATGAGTCGGTATTTTTTCTGCTTTATTACGGTAGACGTTGTTCCTACCTGGATATCTTATAATACGAATAACTTTATTCAGTCTGTACATTGCATTAATCGGAGGTTAATTTTATTTATTTAAATATAAATTTTTCAATTTTTTTTCTTTATTCAGTCTGCCTCTTTCTGTTTGTGAGATACAATAATGAATATATACCTTGGATTTTTTATTGTGTTTGTTTATATATATCTTTTTGTCTTTGTCTGAGTCTATATCTTTCGTTTGGTCACCAATGGTCACCCCTCTCCCTGCTCCCTCACAGTTCTATCCTCATATTCTAATTCTCTATTTTTCCATACGGGTGGAAAGATACCAAATGTTTATTAGTGGAAATTCCGTAACGAAATATAGTGGGACAAACACGTGTAAGAAACGATTTCTTGACTCATAAGGTAGGAATAATTGGTTCGTGACTTAAAACGGACCCTATATTTTATTTATTTGTACTTAAATGGATTTTTGTCATCCGTTTTTATTTATTTATTCGTTGTTCCTATATTACGTATCATGTTCCTTTATATCAGTAATCAAACATTATTAAAATTTACCTCATATTGGATATTTTTGAACGTGGACACTTGTATGAGAGGTAAAGTATACAATGGATCCTCACCCTAACGACGTAGTACACTGTTTAAAACACAAATTAAAATATTCTTTGACGGTTAAAGAAAAGGTTTCACCGGTATGGTAAAACAGACATACATATGTGTTCGTTGTATACTCAAACATACATACATATCGTTCCTCTAGTTTGGTCAGTTAGGATTTCCTTTAGTTGGGACTTATAGGTGACCTTCCTGACTACGACTTCGACTTTGAGGTTGTGAAACCGGTGGACTATACTTCTCTGTTGAGTGACCTTTTCTGAGACTACGACCCTTTCTAACTCCCTTCCTCCTCTTCCCCCACTGTATCCTACTCTACCAACCTACCGTAGTAACTGAGTTACTTATACTTAAACTCGTTTGAGACCCTCTACCACTTCCTGTGCCTTCGGACCTCACGACGTGAGGTACCCCAACGTTTCTCATCCTGTACTGACTCACTGACTTGTTGTGTGTGTTTTTTTTGGATACCCCTCCCTCCACTCTCCCCCTAAGTCCTACCCCTTATATACATGTGGGTACCGACTAATGTAACAGTTACATACCGTTTTTGGTGATGTTGTAACATTAATCGGATGTTAATTTTATCTATTTAAATTTTTTTATAACTTAGTGATCAGACATGTAGACTTTTATTATATTATAATATTTAGTTGATATGAAGTTATTTTTTTCTTTATGAGGTGGGAGGTCTGAGGAATAATGAGAAACAAAATCAAAAGAGGTATCACGAAGTATAGTATCCTATGAAATTTAAACAAAAATTAAAGAATAAAGGGGATGGTCTTATACTCGAGTATTTCCCCTTTTTTCCTTTATAACAACTAACTTACTTACTATCTTATGTAATGTAAAGTATCTCTACTTCACTTAAAGAATCTCAGTGTGTGTGTCAAGTATCATCTCATTCCTAGTCTTGGGACACAAGAAACGTGATGCAGTTGATTACGAAGGTCGTAGACTTGATCGTGTATTACCTATCATCTATAAGGTTCTCTCTTTCTCGTTGATCCACCCTCTTTCTTACGAAGGACTTCCACCACTACACACATACACACACACACACACACGAGTCAGCGAGTCGACACAAGTTCAGAAACGGTAAGGCACCTGACACATCGGGAGGTCCCAGGAGACAAGTACCCTAAAGGGTCCGTTCTTAGAACCTCACCCAACGGTAAGAGAAGAGGTCCCCTAACAGGACTGGGTCCCTTACTTGAGTGTAGAGTACGTAACCGTCCGTCTACGAAATGGTGACTCGATGGACCCTTACGACTCAGGATTTTCTATACACTTTAAAGTAATAGATTTCCGTCCTACCCCGAAAGTTCCACCGCCCGTGTTGTATTACTTTGTCAGTCCCCGTACCTTCGCAACACACACGTCCTTTACATCCGTCAAACTACAACGAACAAGATATCACTCTTCGCTCTTCTCTCTACGTGGAACTCTCCGTCCGTCCCTGGTCCAGTACTTGACATATAGAATATCAGTCACCCGAAGGTTAAAATTAACGTATTACGAAAAAATAAATTTTCGTTAATAAAGATTCTTAGAGTCACGTCTTTCGTTTGTGTCTCACCCGAAAGGAACAGACTTCACCTCCATCTAGTGTCGAGTCTATCGTAGGGGAAGTGGAAGAAAGTGAGACGGTCGATTCCGTGGGGTTCCCGAGGTATACTTGGATCAAACTTTTGGTACCAAAATCACTACTCCTCAATATCTGATCGAATTCCGTCCTATGCTAGACCAGTCTGTCGTTAAACTTTATGTAGGAAGACCTCCGAAATCCTTCTTCTTCCTTGTATTCTTCAGGTCAACCCTCTTATGTCTCCCTCAGATACCGTCTTCTACTTCCCTATCTCGTAACCCAACCCCTATTTTAGTCGTCCTGATGAATAGACTAATAAACCCCCTCGTCCTTCCTTCCCCATACTTTTTTGAGAAAGTCTACGGATTGAATCTACGGACCCGGTTACCTTTACACGGACTCTATCACCGTGAGTACATCATCAAACCAACCCTTTCCACTACTTAAGTAAAACACTACACAACTTGAACTTATCTGATATTTCGTGAGTCCACTACACGTATCCTACAATCTACATGTGTGGGCTTGGGTTTCCCGATAACACTGTCCACTCAGTCAAGTCAGCGAGTCACGCAGACTGAGAAACGCTGGGGTACCTGGACGTTCGGTCCGAAGGGACAGGGAGTGGTTGAGGGTCTCGAACGCGTTTGAGTACAGGTAGTTCAGCCACTACGGTAGGTTGATTAAGTAGGAGATAGCAGGGGAAAAGGAGGGTGGAAGTTAGAAAGGGTCGTAGTCCCAGAAAAGGTTACTCAGTCAAGAAGTGTAATCCACCGGTTCCATAACCTCAAAGTCGAAGTCGTAGTCAGGAAAGTTACTTGTGAGTCCTGACTAGAGGAAATCCTAACTGACGAACCTAGAGGAACGACAGGTTCCCTGAGAGTTCTCAGAAGATGTTGTGGTGTCAAGTTTTCGTAGTTAAACAGTCATGAGTCAAAAGAGATGTCAGGTTGAGAGTGTAGGTATGTACTGGTGACCTTTTTGGTATGGAGACTGATCTGTCTGGAACCAGCCGTTTCATTACAGAAACGAAAAATTATGCGACAGATCCAACCAGTATCGAAAAGAAGGTTCTTCGTTCGTAGAAAATTAAAGTACCGACGTCAGTGGTAGACGTCACTAAAACCTCGGGGTTTTTTATTTCAGACAATGACAAAGGTGACAAAAGGGTAGATAAATAGTACGTCACTACCCTGACATACGGTACAAGAATCAAAAGACATACCACTCAAAATTCGGTTGAAAAAGTGAGAGGAGAGTGAAAGTAGTTCTCTGAGAAATCAAGAAGCGAAAGACGGTATTCCCACCACAGTAGACACATAGACTTCAATAACTATAAAGAGGGTCGTTAGAACTAAGGTCGAACACGAAGTAGGTCGGACCGTAAAGCGTACTATACGAGACATATAGTAATTTATTGGTCCCACTGTTATATGTCGGAACTATATGAGGAAAGAGTTAAACCTTGGTCAGACAACAAGGTACAGATCAAGATTGACAACGAAGAACTGGACGTATGTCTAAAGAGTTCTCCGTCCAGTCCACCAGACCATAAGGGTAGAGCAAGTCTTAAAAGGTGTCAAAAAACACTAGGTGTGTCAGTTTCCGAAACCGTATCAGTTATTTCGTCTATATCTACAAAAAGACCTTGAGAGAACGAAAAAACTACTAGGTCGTCTACAACCGTTAAACTAGAGACCAGGGAGACAGAAAAGATTTAGGTCGAACTTGTAGACCTTCAAGAACCAAGTGCATAACAATTTCGTACCGAACCTCTTAAAAATCGTAATGAAATGATCACACACTCTACTTACGTTAACACACCATCAAACTCGTGACAAACCGTAACGGAAAGAAACCCTGACCGTACTTTTGCCTGGAAACGGTCAGGACACCGGTGGTGACTCAAAAGGTTTAAACGACCGTATAACTCACGTCGTGAAAGTCTCGTAGTAGAAAATCCTAAACTTTGTCGAATTGACCTTAAGGTAGTGGAGGTGATCGAAACAAGTATCACTACGAAGGATTCCGGGTGAACTGAAGCGTAAAGTCCTACAGACCGAGATTCACTCACTAGTGTGGTAACACCAATAGACCCAGTACTTTTATATAAAACATATTAAGAAGACGTATAAAAAACGGTGGAGAAGAGTCATAGAAGACGAAGACAATCCAGGTATGGTAAAGACAGGAAATAGCTCGGGTAGAAACGTACTTTACAAGGGAACCATAGAGATTAAAAGAACTTCTCTAGAGATCAGAAAGCGTAAGATAACAAAAGGAGATAAAGAAACGTGACTAGTGACTCCTTCCGAAAGAATAGAGAGGAATAAGAAACTTGGAGACGTAAGTTTACCCATATAATGGAAAGGAGGAAACGGAAATCGAAGAGAAGAAAAGAGTTGGTAAACTTTCCGGACGAGTCTATTGGTAAAACGGAAAAACGTAAAGAAAAAGACCCTACCAGAACTAGTGACGGAGGACATGTTACAGTACTTGGAGACAGGTATCAAGAAGTCCGTGAGACAGAGAGTCTAGATTAGGTAACTTAGATGGACAGTGAAGGTGACATATTACCATTCCCTGAACTAAATCCAGTATGGACTTACCAGATCACCAAAAGGGATGAAAGAAGTTAAATTCAGACTTAAACCGTTAGTCCTCAAGTACTATACTCGGTGTCAGTCGAGGACCAGAACAAAACGACTGACATGTCTCGAAGAGATAGAAACCGACGTTTCTTATATTAGTTAGACTAAAGTCACAACTAGTAGACCACTACAGGTACACATCTCAGTAGAGAAGACAACAAACTTCTCCTACAAAGGATACTGGTCACGTAAGAGAATCGTTTTGACAATCGGAAACTGGACGAAGTAAAACATGAGATTCTGGTTTAAACGGACAATGAGGTCCATAGAGTACTGAAGGATGAATACGTAAGGTCTCGGGATACTACATTTCCAGTAGAAAACCCCCACAATCAAGATCTTCCAGAACATCCAGAAGTATCTTGACAAGTTGAAGTCGAAGAAGTCGTAATGACCAGCCCCGTATCTGAACCTAAGGACACTATAACTTACCAAACCGAACCTCTACTTGTCTCTAGTAAGAAACATCTGGGTACCTGATATACCAGGTACCTTAAGAGATCCGGTCTTATGACCTCACGTATCGGAAAGGGAAGACGTCCCCTAGAAGGGTTGGGTCCCTAACTTGAGTCCAAAGGACGTAACGTCCGCCTAAGAAATGGTCGACTCGGTGTTCCCTTCGGGACACCGTCTAGTTACTCCGTGTTTTATACTATTTTACAATTAATGATTTACAATTAAGAAGTCCCTTATCACCCACATTTATTAACTCGTTACAAGAGTCTCGACCTCAACCGTGGATTTTATTTTCCCTAAGAACTCTTTACTCCGATTTTTTGATTATTCTCGTCTTTTCCTTCCTAACGAAGAAAAGTAAAAGAAGGAAGGAAATGAAAAATGAAAGATGGAACGGACAGAATCATAAGATACCTCAACCCACAACCCTGATCTCCATTGTTCCGTTCTGTTCGACCAAAATTTCAAATAATAAAACTAATCATAATTTATTCTACTACTTAGTATGGTATGTAAACATTCAATAGTAAAAAGATTTGAGAAAAACAGGATAATCAGGAACTTTAATGGGACGTGCAATCTGTTCTTTCAATAATGATAGGGTAAACCCACTACTGTTTTCCGTTCTAGTTTTTTCGATTCACTACTGTTATTAAAGATATTTCATACTCCTAATAATACTCTTCGTGACCAAGGATCCTTATTCAGATCACAGTCTTCCCATTGAAAACGTGTTTCTAAACACCTTATTTACAGAGAGTTCAAGGTGGTTGTATTAAGTTCAAAATAGAGTATAAACTAATAGAATTTCCTCTAAGTTTTTGATTTGTACGGTATAACCCGTAATCTTTCTCGTTGTCTGTTCCGTGATCCTAAAGAACCAAGACGAGGGTATAGGTATTTATTTTCACTGGGAACTTTATAGTGAATTGAAAAGAATCACAACTGAAGGAGTAGACATTTGAAAATACCCAATTTTATGGAAACGTATAAGGGTAAGGGAAGGAATAAAACACGACGACGACGATTCAGCGAAGTCAGCACAGGTTGAGACACACTGGGGTATCTGCCGGAGGATGGTCCGAGGGGACAGGGACCCTAAGAGGTCCGTTCTTGTGACCTCACCCAACGGTAAAGGAAGAGGTGGAATAAAACATGTTACGTCTATATGTTCGCGTGAAAGGATTTCTACTTATCTAAGTGCTATAAAACTCTAGGATAGGTGAAACCATTAAGACATTAGTTCTTCCGATCTAAAATGTCCTTGTTTAAATACTAGTCTCTGAAAATGGTCAGTTAACATTTAGATACTTTATCTTTTAATAATCGAGTAAGAGGATACTCAAATTGAAATAAATTTCAATTCTTGCTGTAAACGATGTATATGGAAAGTCATCCGGAATAATCCAGTGGATTAAAAGAAATATAGAAATTAGGGGCGGGAACGAGTGGGTAAAACGAGTCCGTATATGGTTTTTAGACAGTTTCATCCTTCCTAGTATTAATGACGAAAGGATGACTTAGAGGAGGACAGACTTTTTCATATCTTTCCTTTGCCCCTCCTCCAGTAAATTTTCTAAGATTCTCACATATTAAAAGTCTTACACTAAGAGTGATACTATATGGGACGTTGTTATAAAACTTAAGGATACGTTGAAACATATTTTTCTTTTGGTATTTCCGAGTATACACAGTCTCTGTACAAAATTATGAAGTCTGAGTAAAATTTGAGAATCTAGACCTGAGTGTAAATACGAGAAAGAGTGTATTACAAGGGTGTAGACCCGGGGACTGATCTGTTTTTGATTAGTTTAGTGAAACTTATTATTATGAAGACGAACTACCTATTTAACGAGATCAAGACTTCCGATGGTACTCCCACTTGAATTTCCTTCTATTTACATGTTTATGCCGACGTAACTTTGGCGAATAAAGTCCGAAAACTTTAGAGTTAGTAAGTAAATAATTAATCAAGTAAGTTAATGATAAATAACTTGTCGATGGTATACCGTAGCTGACATAAGACCCGTGACGTCTCTCCTTTAGTTCTACTTGTTCTGAACTAAGGACGTAGTTCCTGACATCGTCTGTGACAACGGATGAGTTGTACATGCGAAAAAGAGAAGAGTCACCTTTACTCCAGGGAAAAGTTCCGGTGGACTCCTGGGTGGAGACTAGGTCATGGAGGAGGATATGTGTGTTTGTCACGTAGGACAGAGGTCTGCTCCAGTAGTTCAGAACCCGACACCGATAGTAGAACGTTGATACTCTGTTGTTCGTACTTCTATCTTTCAGTTCTATGACTTCTATCACCCCCATCTTGGACCTGTTACAACTCAACATCTGGGATGGAACTGACAACCGGAAGTCTAAAGAATAAAATACTTTATTTATTCAGAGAAAAGACGAATTTAGACACTTTTAGTATATAAGACAATGAACGTGGACTTGCGGACGCATTGACTATGTCCCCCAATTGTGACCAACACCCTCTTATCTTACTTTATTAAAGAGTCTATTGATATTACCTTCTCTATATTATTCCGTTAATACGTTTTTGGATATTATATTCTATCTATTGGTAATACTATAGGGTCTGACCATATTATCAAAGGTTAATCTTTTCCAAATACATATATAGTAGAGTCCTAAAGATCGTTAGAATCCTCCGTTCCTAATAATGGAGGTTAAACTTTTATTATTATGTCTCTAAGATTCTCCAATTCAGTGAACAGTCTGTAGTGTGTGTTCGTTTCACCTTCGTAGTTTGTCTACGTGGGATTAAAGGTTGCGTAACGCGTAAGTTGATATGGTGTCCAAGGAGTTGGTCTTGTTATCGGTCCCCGGACCCTTTTGGGGTACTCTCCACCTCTCTTCTCCCATACCTCACTTGTTGTTACGACTCTCCTTCCTTTGTGTAGTCCAGCCCTTTATTGTCTTCGGTAGACTTCTTCCCTGTGGAAAACTTGACCCGGGATTTCCTACCCACACATGATTCAACGAAGTGAACACAGACTGAGAAAGACTGGGGTACCTGACATCGGGTGGTCCGAGAAGGTGGGTACCGTAAAGGGTCCGTTCTTATGACCTCACCCAACGGTACGGGAGGACCCCTAGAAGGGCCGGGTCCCTAGTTTGGGCGGAGAGAATACAGAGGACGTGACCGTTCACTCAAGAAATGGTGATCATGGTGGACCTTTCGGGTTTTCTACCCACCCTTAAATCTTTCCCTAGTCTCCTTTCTGGTAAGATCTTTTTCTCTTATAATACTTCTACGTTCAATGTAACTTGTTCATAAAGTTAACTTCAATCTCTCTTTGATTTCTATATTCCCTATATTCTTAAGACTTTGGTCTAGTATTTAAAGTACGGTTCCTCAGGTTCAATCATCTTTTACCCCGATACAAACGTTGACATCTTCTCTCTGATACCTCCGTCAATGTTTTCCTTTAACTCGAAATAGTTGTCTCAATATCCATCTACTTCCTCTTGTCTCGGGTCTCTTTGGTCCTTCTCCCATAGACACCATCAGCCAGGTCTATTCTCTCGAGCACTACTGGATTTCATCCCGACTCAAGTCAAGTCACGTCAGTGAGTCACCACAGGTTGAGAAACGCTGGGGTACTTGGCATCGTGCGGTCCGGAGGGACAGGTAGTGGTTGAGGGTCTCAGGTGGGTTTGGGTACAGGTTACTCAGCCATTACGGTAGGTTGGTAGAGTAGGAGACAATAGGGGAAGAGGAGGACGGGAGTTAGAAAGGGTCGAAGTCCCAGAAAAGTTTACTCAGTCGACCCCGTAGGTTTTAACTTCTTTGTCCTACCTCAACCCTACCACCACCCTGAATAGATGGTTCACGTCCTCTACTACATTTTCCCTCCTTGGTTTACTCTTTGAAGGTTCTTAGGTCATCTTCGTTCAAATCTCCTTACTGTCTCTACTAACCAGGTGAACGGGGGAGTATAGGATCCTTCTTGTGAATTAGTTTAGTTTGACAGAGTGAGGGACTGAGCGTCTTGGTGAACTTCCCAAGAAAGAACCCGGTAATTAGGTCAGACGTACACATTATACCCTGGAGACAGAGTAAAGGACCTCAGTGGTGGTTTTAAGGTCTAGGTAGGATTCAATACATGGACCGAAACACTTCACGATTTTAGGTGGAGAGGGTGTGATAGGAAGTCTCGTCCTCTTACCTCCCTCTAGGTAATAGGGAAAGAAAGACTCCGTGATCGAAACAGAGACTCGTTCTTTACACTAGAAGAGGAGAGATACCGAAAACCAACAATAATAATAACACAGCAAGTAAGACCGAAAGGACCCTTAGGAGCGGTAGTTAACCGTCTGTCTACAGGAAGAGATACCAAGAAGGACACAGGACGACACAGTGACCGATCACTGTTCGACACCGAATCAACAGTCGATTGATTAATGTCCTGTCAGATTAATGTCTGTACAATGTGAACGTTCCATAATAATGACTCCGGGACAGACGGTAGTGGGTCTTCATTAGATCGTTTTACAGTAGTGTTAACAATCCCCTGACCATATACCTTGCTACATTTAAGAAGGTATTTAGTAATCGGGACCCTTACGGGAACCTGAAACCCATCGCCTGTCCTCGTACCCCTTACCTCTTTCCAGTGATTCGACCTAAGAAATCCCGACAAGTCACACCGTTCCGTCTCAAAAGACACAGGGAGAGGAATAAGTTAGGAACCGGAGGAGTAAGATTCTCGAGAAAACAAAAAGAAACGAATTCGCATTACCGCAAAGTTAAGAATAATACTCCCCGATAGTCACAATCGTTCCCCTTCCAAAAGGAATACAGTAAAGTGAGACTTCTCTGTCTCCTACATTTCGATGTAGACACCTCCTGAAGTAGGACAGACTTTCCTAAGTGACCTAAGGAAGGTCTTGTCTCAACCCTTTCTGTCGGAGATGGGTGAACTGGGGTTCCACGAACGGTACTTCCGAGGTCTTTTCTTGGTCCCCACCTTTTAATTTTCTTCCTACTGGTCCCTCCCTTTTCGACAGTTAGTGGGTGGTCTCCGACTGACAATTCCACCATTCTAATGAATCATTCTTTTGATTAGAACCTGTACCAGGAAACCTGAAAGACATATAAACTCTAATCGGTTTTTACTCTAGGGAAAGAAAGACCATTGTGGGGACCTTTCGGAGGGTCTATACCAAAGGAAGGTCACAACGTTTTAGATTCCCCATAGGAAAATTCAGGTCTACGGACTATAGAGTCCTAATACTTCTAGGTCCTCTTAGAAGATCTTTTAATTACGTTGAATAGAACTAAGTTCTTATGTGTCTTGATATGTTTTTTTCCAGGATTAATGGGTCTATTGGTGTTTCCACACCAGTGAGTGGATCTTGGTGTGTAGGACCTCACATTTCAGTTTACCCGAAATTCTTCGTAATGATTTTTGTTCCGATGACCTCCACTACCCTAAGTTCGACTCGATAAAGTTTAAAGATTTTCTACTACGACAATTTCACGACGTGAGTTATACGGTCGTTTAAAACTTTTGAGTCGTCACTGGTGTCCTGACCTTTTCCAGTCAAAAGTCAGGTTAGGGTTTCTTTCCGTTCCGGTTTCTTACAAGTTTGATGGTGTGTTAACATGAGTAAAGTGTACGATCGTTCCATTACGAGTTTTAGGAAGTTCGGTCCGAAGTCGTCGTGTACTTAACTCTTGGAGATCTACATGTTCGACCTAAATCTTTTCTGTCTTCTTGGTCTCTAGTTTAACGATTGTAGAGAACAATAGTATCTTTTTCGTTCCCTTAAGGGGGGTTTTTTGAATGTAAACGAAGTGACTGATACGATTTTGGAAACTGACACACCTAGTGTTGTTTGACACCTTATAAGAAGTTCTCTACCCTTATGGTCTGGTGGAATGGACAGAGGACTCTTTGACATACGTCCTGTTCTTCGTTGTAATCTTGGTCTGTACCTTGTTACCTGACCAAGGTTTAACCCTTTCCTCATACAGTTCCGACATATAACAATGAGACGAATAAATTGAATATACGTCTCATGTCGTACTCTTTACGATCCGACCTACTTCGTGTGTGACCTTATTACTAACGGTCCTCTTTATAGTTGTTAGAATCTATACGTCTACTATGCTGATATTACCGTCTTTCGTTTCTCCTTGATTTCTCGGAGAACTACTTACACTTTCTCCTCCCACTTTTCCGACCGAATTTTGAGTTGAAAGTTTTTTGACCCTAGTACCGTAAGTCAGGGTAGTGAAGTACCGTTTGTCTACCCCTTATTCACCTTTGACACTATCTAAACTAAAAGAACCTGAGGTTTTAGTGACGTCTGCCACTGATGCCAGTGTTTTAATTCTGAGAACGAGGAATCTTCTTTTCAAATACTGTTTGGATCTGTCTTATAATTTTTCGTCTCTGTAGTGAAACGGCTGTTTCCAGACATATCAGTTTCGATACCAAAAAGACCATCAGCACATACCTACACTCTCAACATAGAATTCCTTCCGACTCACGGTTTCTTTACTACAAAAACTTAACACCATACCTCTTCTACGAACTCTTAGGGGACATGTCGTTCCTCTAGTTTGGTCAGTTAGGATTTCCTTTAGTTGGGACTTGTAAGTGACCTTCCTGACTACGACTTCGACGTCGAGGTTATGAAATCGATGGACTACGCTTCTCGTCTGAGTAACCTTTTCTCAAGTTAAGGGAAGAAAACGGTTCATGATTTCCCTTCTGACCCGAAGGGTCCACCGTACCACCATTTCTTGAGTGGACAGTCACGTCCTCTGTACCCAAAATAGGGACCCAACCCTGCTAGGGGACCTCTTCCTTTACCGTTGGGTAAGGTCATAGGACCGGACTTGGGGTACCTGTCTCCTCCAACCACCCGATGTCGGGTATGCCAACGTTTCTCAGTCTACACTGACTTCGTTGAATCGTACGTGCGTACGTGTATTCTGTACTGTTATACTTTGAGGATTTTCTATTGTAACCGTATTTAACATGGTTATAACAGAATCCAGTCAGATGGTTCTGTTATCTTTATTTTCGTTTTTATTTATTTACTCTGGATTAGTTTGAATATTGGAATATGTGTCGTTTCCTTTGGTATTTATTTTACTTTTCTATTGGGTGTATGACCCTCTTTTACAAACGTTTACCACTCTGGTTTTTATGTGTTTGTCGAGTTATTGTTGTTACTGTTGTATAAGTTAGTCTTTTACCCGTCTTCTGGATTTATCTGTAAACAGGTTTCTGTATGTTTACCGGTTATCGTGTACTTTTGTGTAGTGATCAATGATCTCTTTACATTTGTTTTTGATGGTACTCCGTGGATGGTGGAGTGTGACCAGTCCTACTGGTAGCAATTTTTCGTATGTTTATTGTTTACAACCTCCCCTGCACCTCTTTTCCCTTGGAAGATTCTGATAACCACCCTTACATTTAACCACGTCTGTGATTCCTTTTGTCATACTCACTCACTATCAGTGAGTCAGCACAGGTTGAGACACTGGGGTACCTGACATCGGACGGTCCAAGGAAACAGGTACCTTAAGAGGTCCATTCTTATGTCCCCACCCAACGGTAAAGGAAGAGATCCTTTAGTCATACCTCTGAGTAATTTTTCGATTTCTATCTCAACGATACATTAGGTCGTTAGGGTGAAGACACGTATATAGATCTCTTTTGAGATTAAACTTTCCTCCGTACGTAGGGATACAAGTATCGTCGTGTTAAGTGTTATCGGTTCTGTACCTTTGTTGTATTTACAGGTAGTTGTGTACTGATCTAGTTCTTCTATACCATGTATATGTGTTACCTCATGATAAGTCGGTATTTTTATTACTTTATTACGGTAAACGTCGGTGTACCTACCTGGATCTCTAATAGTGTGATTCAGTCTTTGTCTTTCTGTATATGGTATACTATAGTGAATATACGTCTTAGATCTTTTATTGTGTTTACTTGAATGAATCCTTTGTTTCTAGGAGTGACAGTATCTTTTATTTGAAGTGCCAATGATTTCCCCTTTCCCCTACTCTCTCCCTATATAATCCTTAGACCCTAATCGTCTATGTTTGGTTATATATATTTTATTTGACATTCCAGGATGACATATCGTTTCCCTTGATTTAAGTTATAGAACATTATTTGGTATTATCTTTTCTCATAAATTTTCTTATACATATATATATATACATATTGACTTAGTGTTACGATATGTTGTCTTTGATTGTGTTGTAACATGTAGTTGATATGTAGTTAGTCTTTTTTTCTTTTATGTCTTCTTAGTTATGATTTTCTCTTTTATTCCTGTGTATCATTAATACACATGAGTTTCTACTGTTATATGTGTACATTTACGTTTTGATTTTTTAATTAAAGTTTTATATTAATACATATAATAAGTATTATTTTATGGGTCAAACGAAAACACTAAGTTTAAGACAAATATACGTTGATACATTCTTAACTCAAAGACAGTTGACCAACGATATGGTAGTACTATAATTAAAAACGTCTGTAAATTACTATATAAATAATGAAAATTAAAATATAGAATAAAAGTAGGGAACCTCCGGTTATAGACAAAAAAAGTCTGAGTTTAATACTTTATATGGGAACTTTTAGAGTTTCCGTGAATGACAAACCAGACAATGTACATTCTCTAGGTCGTGGGGTTACCCGTTGGTCTAATACCTTGAATGGAAGATCACATCCTCTTTTTTATTAATGAATTAAAAGATTATGACGTGTATAAAAATTGATAATATTCTCGATCATTCCCTTACCTGTCTTACAAGATAACCATGAATTGAGTTTTGGATTGAAACAGAATACTCTACGTCCAATCCCTTTCTAAAAGACTTCCTTTACTATTCGAGACTCGTAACTTCCAATTCACCTTTGATCCCCTTCTCGTTACTTGAGTTCTTCTTATAAGGTCTTTTTATCTAGTCGTACGTGTTACAGGGTTTCCTCTCTTTCTTGTACCCTACATGGTGTCAAACCTAATGTTAAACATGCACCCTCCCACCATCGACCCTCCCAGCCTCTTCTCCACCTCCGGGACACCCAGTGACCTCCCTATGGTCGGAGATAGAAGCCTCGTTACCTTCAGTATCGTCACACAAAATTCTTGTCGTCATTGTACAGATGAAAACTATAAGGGTCTTCACCCACCGGTACCACCCTCTCCTCTCTTACTTCTTTCCATGTTTGGTTGTTGCTGTGGTCACAAGATTGGGTTCATCGTGTTCGTGTTGTCGGATACTCTCCTCCCGAGATTAGGTGGGTCAAATCCTCTATTGTTGATGTGAGGTCCGGTGACAGACGAAAGACACCAAGAGTTGACCCCCACTAAACTGGGAGTCTCCTGTAGACCATTACACACCCTTGTCAAAACTAACAGTTGTTGACCTCTCTCACTGTCTCATCCGTCTCTGGTCCTTACGACGTTTTGTAGGATGTGACGGGTTCTGTCCGGGATGGTGTTTCTTAACGGGAGGGATGGAGACGATTTGACAGCTATCACAGTTCCAAATGTTTGGGACTATTATCCTATTAATATATCTGATTGATTGGTACATACCACTCTTTGACAATCTAGGTCTTCGACCTTGAGGTCCTGATTTCTTATCATATCTTGTTAGATGACGAGAAAGAAAAGATAATCCCCGTCCATTATTACTCTTTTGTGTCTTCTTGATACGTTTTTTCTAGAAGTACTGACTGTATTGGTGCTACCACACTAGTGAGTGAATCTCAGTCTGTAGGACCTTACACTTCAGTTCATCCGGAATTCTTCGTAGGGATGCTTATTTCGATCACCTCCACTACCTTAATGTCAACTCTATAAAGTTTAGGATTTTCTACTACGACACTTTCACGACGTGAGTTATATGGTCGTTTAGACCTTTTGGGTCGCCACCGGTGTCCTGACCTTTTCCAGTCAAAAGTAAGGTTAGGGTGTCTTTCCGTTACGGTTCCTTACGAGTTTGATGGCGTGTTGACGTGAGTAGAGTGTGTGATCATTTCATTCCGAGTTTTAAGAGGTTCGGTCCGAAGTTGTCATGTACTTGACACTTGAAGGTCTACAAGTTCGACCTAAATCTTTTCCGGCTCCTTGGTCTCTAGTTTAACGGTTGTAGACAACCTAGTGTCTTTTTCGTTCTCTTAAGGTCTTTTTGTAGATGAAGACGAAATAACTAATGCGGTTTCGGAAACTGACACACCTAGTGTTGTTTGACACCTTATAAGAAGTTCTCTACCCTTATGGTCTGGTGGACTAGACGGACGACTCTTTAGACATACGTCCAGTTCTTCGTTGCCAATCTAGACCTGTACCTTGTTGTCTGATCAAGGTTTATCCCTTTCCTCATGTAGTTCCGATATATAACAGTGGGACGAATAAATTGAATATACGTCTCATGTAGTACTCTTTACGGCCTGACCTAGTTCGTTTTCGACCTTAGTTCTAACGGTCCTCTCTATAGTTATTGGAGTCTATGAGTCTACTGTGGTGGGAATACCGGCTTTTCCTTCTCCTTGACTTCTCGGAGAACTACTTTCATTTTCTCCTCTCACTTTTTCGAACGAATTTTGAGTTGTAAGTTTTTTGATTCTAGTACCGTAGACCAGGGTAGTGAGGTACCGTTTTTCTACCCCTTTGTTACCTTTGTCACTGTTTGAAATAAAAGAATCCGAGGTTTTTAGTGACGTCTACCACTGACGTCGGTACTTTAGTTTTCTGTGAACGAGGAACCTTCTTTTCGATACTGTTTGGATCCGCCGTATAATTTTTCGTCTCTGTAATGAAACGGCTGTTTACAGGCAGATCAGTCTCCATACCAAAAAGGTCATCAGTACATACCTACACTCTCAACCTGACATTTATTTCGACTCGTGACTTCTTAACTACGAAAACTTGACACCACAACATCTTCTGAGAACTCTCAGGGAGTCTAACGTTCCTCTAGGTTGGTCGGGTAGGATTTCCTCTAGTCAGGACTCACAAGTGACCTTCCTGACTACAACTTCGACTTTGAGGTTATGAAACCGGTGGACTACACTTCTCGACTGAGTAGACTTTTCTGGGACTACGACCCTTTCTAACTTCCGCCCTCCTCTTCCCCTGCTATCTCCTACTCTACCAACCTACCGTAGTGGTCAAGCTACTTGTACTAAAACCCATTTGAGGCCCTCAACCACTACCTGTCCCTTCGGACCGTACGTCGTCAGGTACCCCAGTGTTTCTCAGCCTGTTTTGACTCGCTGACTTGACTTACTACTCTTTCCGATAAGACGTACCCTGTTTGACTTCCTTGGTACTTCTCCTTGTAAATTTCTTTTCGTTCGTTATTGAATTAATACGAGAGACCCACGTAAGGACGTTCTGTTGACCTTTGGACCCGACTTGTTATTACTGATTTCCCCACCTTTAGGAATCACTCGTATTTCCGTCCGGTAGAACCATCAACATGTCCTGTACATGACGTTTTAAAGTCTCCCGTAGTAAGTATAATATAATTATTATCCAGACGTATAAACGAGACTTTTAGAAGAACATTTAAAAGTGACTTCTTTTAATTGTGACTTCACAGACTCCTTTTATTTCAGAAAAGATAATATTAAAAGTGATCCTACAATATTCCCGACGAATCAAAATCCATAGTATAATTTCAAAAACTATCAATTAGAGTCCGGGTATATATGAATGTAGACTCCTGGAACCGGGACTTCCGGAATTTCATTTCTTTGAAGGTACAGTCCCTATAGCTTAATAACCACACAGGAGTCAGTAAGTCATTACAGGTTAAGAAACACTGGGGTGCCTGACATCGGGTGGTCCGAGGAGAAAGGTACCCTAAAAGGTCCGTCCTTATGACCTCACCCAACGGCAAGGGATGACGTCCCCTAGAAGAACTGGGTCACTAACTTGTGCTCAGAGAACGTAAAGGACGTTACCGTCCGTCTAAGAAATGGTGACACGGTGGACCCTTAGGGATAGGTCAATAACTGTCTGGAAGATTTCATAGTCAACTAGACTCTCGAGTCTGAGATCACTATAAGGATGTTAGAGGAGTAATAATGAATTGTAATTTGAGAAATGTCACGAGTACACTGACAAGTCGAGAAGGGAAAAAGGAAGACCCGTCGATCTGGTATAAAGGTTCGTAGGGATCGGTAATCCACATCGATATACTCTCTAATTTTCGGTACTTTATGTCCACCTTTACGACTGAACCGAACACGTCAAAAGGTAATAGGAGTAACTGACTGATTTCCATCCCTTAAGGTTCCCAAATGTCTTCCTACCTCGGTGTTCTACCTTTCTAGGACCCAGAGACTCACTGGTATACCTTGGGAGTGGTTGGGTGAAACGTGACCTTGTGTTTCCTTAATGAAAATATACTTAGAAGACATTTAAAATCTAACCGACAATATCGTCAGTCAGCTGGGAAGGGTCATGTAACCTTCTCGTTTGGTCAGTTGTTCAGGTATCCCTCTCACTATCGTATGTCTGAAATTGTGGTGTCTTGGACCTCGGTTTACTACACACAGACTTAGACTGAAAAGGATGAAAACTGGACACTCTGGAATTGGTTTAAATCAATTTATCACACAGAGTCAAAGGAGACTGTATTTTGACGGTATTATTCATATGAATTGAGGGTTCACACAATGCTCTAAATTATGTATATTTAATCGATCGGACTACAGAGTGGACAGTACTCGTAGTCATTGTCGATAAGACTCCGACTATCACCTTGTGGTTAATACGTATACGACTTTCTGTATGGCTACGATTACTATGTTCTGGTCCGAAACAGTGGTTTAGGTCCAGTAGAGGTCCCGGGAGGGGAGTCGTATTTTACGGTAGTCAGAAACTGGGTCTCTACTTATTACGACCTCTTAGGTATGTCATGTCCTTACCTTATATAATACTCCGAACCTATACTACCATAACGGACTCTTGGCGTGTGTGTCAAGTCAAAGTTGAACACGGTCAAACTCTCCTAAGGGTTTATAGACATGAGACACTCCCTAAGAAGAGGACTCCCAGGGTGGTGGATGGTATTCTGGTACCGTCTTCCTCCCTTTCAATCTCGTACGTACCTAGTGGAATGAGTTTCAATGAAACGGCTCCACTTCACCAAGAGGTTAGTAAAACGAAGTCCTGAGAATTATGTGAAAATTTTAATTACTTACTGGAGTTTTTAGCAAAAAAAAAAAACTGGTGAGACTCGTCGTGCACCCTAGAATCAAGAGATTGGTTCTTAGTTTGACCTCGGGGGACGTCACCTTCTTATCTCAGAATTGGTCACCTGACGGTTCCTTCAAGGAGTTTTCAGAAAACAAACATGTTTTTTATACATAACTATAAATGATATAATCTTTAGTTTTGACCTTTAACAAATTTATAAACAAATTTTTTTATTCTTGTTATTCGGGTAATGTACCATTTTCACTTTCAGTTTCAGTGAGTCAGTATAAGCTGAGAAACCCTGGGGTACTGATATGTCGGGTACCTTAAAAACTCCGGTCTTATGACCTCACCCATCGGAAAGGGAAGAGGTCCCCTAGAAGGATTGGATCCAGAGAGTGTAACGGACGAAACGTCCGTCTAAGAAATGGTCGCCTCGGTGTTCCCTTCGGGTTCTTATGACCTCACCCACTGGATAGGGAAAAGGTCACATAGAAGGGCTGGGTCCTTAACGTGGTCCCCGAGGACGTAACGTCCGTCTGAGAAATGGTTGACTCGATAGTCCCATTGTGTTTATTATAAAATTCACTTTTTCTTGACATAAAGGTTTTCTTTTTTTTTATTCTTCTTCTTATCCTGACAAAATATAAAAACTTTTAGAGAAATTCTAGACCGAATCTCTTCGGTCGACCTAAGAGTATAGACGAAAACGTAAGTCAGAGACTCTATAGTGTGTGATACATCGGAGGTCTTTTGAGGTGGTCCGTAAGTACTCTCTCACTATAACTTTTTTCGTTTATTTTAAAATCATAATGATATTTTCATTAAAACTGGAACGTTGGGGGGACTTACTCAAAACCCCTGGGAGTCCTAGGGTTTACTGTAAAGTTCATCTTCACCATCCGGTAGCGAGTCACGGATTCCGAACGAGTCAAGAGTTACCAAGAGTGATAACCCGACATCCTGAACGTTAGACTTAACTGATATAAAAGAACATTCATTAGTATGTAATAACATAGAACTTTATCTACTCCATATATGTGACAGAAGTAAACTTCCTCTTTAATTCCGTGTTTCTTAAATAAACAAGTGGGTTCCAGTATGTCATTTTAAGAGACCTTAAGGTCGGAACTCAATAGAAAGTGGGTAAGTTTTAAGAATGAACCGGGACTATGATGTGACTGTACAGATGAATCAAGTGAGAACCCGGCCATTTATGTCTATTAAACTCCTATCACTATTTATGTCTTTTAGACTCATCTCATGTGGAAAGTGTCCACTGGAGTCGAGAACAGGTTAGTATGAACTCCGATATGAACCGCAAAAGATACGTAGGATCGTCTCTAGGTTGAGGGACTGAGTTATTGTCTCTGTCTATAAACCACTGTTAAAAGACCGCTTTAGAACTCCCTCCCCCACCTATTTCTACTGAGTGTGATGTGTGATGAATGTCCTTTCAGACAATTAAAGAGATTGACTTTAAAGGTAGTAAAAAGGGGTAAAGACCAGTGAAGTAGACAGGAAAAGAGAAGAGAGTGGATCAGTGATCTTAGAATGAACGAAGTAATACTTCCTTTTAAATCGAAAGTGGGAATCAAGTATTAAGGGTGAGATGTTTTCTTTTAAGTCACGAACCACTGATAATGACGAGGAAACTTACGGGGAATCTCTCGTGTTAAGTAAACCGGTGTAGACCTTAGTAAGTAATTCTTTTTATACTGCTGTTTTCAAAAAAAAAAAATGAATACAGAAAGTAAAGATGACTCAAAGTGTTTTGATTGGAGTCCGAGTATCTCGAACTCCGTTAGAGTTGTTTCAGGAGATTAAATATGAGGACACTCATACTATGGTGTATAGACGAGGATATTTATGTAAATACTTTTCACTTTTTCTTTCACTTTCAGTAAGTTAGTACAGGCTGGGGTATCTGATGTGTCAGGTACCTTAAGAGGTCCGGTCTTATGACCTCACCCATCGGAAAGGGAAGAGGTCCCCTAGAAGGGTTGGGTCCCTGACTTGGGTCCAGAGGGCGTAACGTCCGACTAAGAAATGGTCGACTCGGTGTCCCCTTCGGGTTTATGTAAATATGTAGAATATATTTATCTCAGGTACTTAAAGAGACTCGTGTCGTGACGTCGGATTTTTCAACTCAAATACAACAGTAATTTTAGATATAAGTTGACGTATAATATAGTCCCTTTATCTCCACTAGAGTGATATAGAGATAAAGTGGAAGTATACAAACCCCTTGAAGAGTGTAGTAATGATAGAAGAGGTCCGATTTATTCGTAATTAAACTTTGAGTGTACGATAAAATAAAGAGAAAATAGTAAAGGAATCAAAACGTAACAACAATAAGTCAACGATTTAACACAGACTGAGAAACACTGGGGTACCTGACGTCGTGCGTTCCTAAGGGACAGGAAGTGGTAGAGGGACTCAAACGAATTTGAGTACGGGTAACTCAGTCACTACAGTAGGTTGGTAGAGTAAGAGACAACAGGGGAAGAGGACGGAAGTTAGATCTGGGGGAGTTTAAGAAGGTATACGAGAAAATTTAAACATCCGGTTTTAACGTGACTTGAAGATTATTCCAACTAAAAATTGGTACATTACATACTATATATACTAACATTCTTGATCAAGTATTAAAAAGGAGTAAAAGATAACTGCTGTAGTCATTGTACTGTTAAAATTCTGACTACTCAGAAGAAGGTATAGTATCACTTTGATCGATAATTTTAATCTTCTTCCGTTTCTTTGTCGGGACCCCACACTACTAAGAGTTTATGTATACATTGTGATTTGAAAAAATATCACCTTCACACCCCTGGATACACACTGAGTGAGTTTTGAAGGAACTTGTTTGTCCTGGTTCACAAATAAAAATATTACACACGGGGGTCGGGGTGTCACGACACCTAGTTCTTACGTGTGGACCGGATTTCAGTTGGTAGTATAGTTTAGTTTCAAATCGGTTTAGGGAACGGAACTCTTAGACGTTAGTCGGTTGTCACCTACTACCTAATTCAGTCATTTCAATACACTTAACCCGGGGAAACTCGGGAAATAGGAGTACATACCTACACTCTCAACCTGACACTTCTTTCGACTCACGGCTTCTTGACTACGAAAACTTGACACCACAACCTCTTCTGAGAACTCTCACGGAACCTGACGTTCCTCTAGGTTGGTCAGGTAAGACTTCCTCTAGTCGGGACCCTAAAGAAACCTCCCTCACTACGACTTCGACTTTGAGGTCATGAAACCGGTGGAGTACGCTTCTCAACTGAGTAACCTTTTCTGAGACTACGACCCTCCCTAACCCCCGTCCTCCTCTTCCCCTGCTGTCTCCTACTCTACCGACCTACCGTAGTGACTGAACTACCTACACTCAGACTCACTTGAGGCCCTCAACCACTGCCTGTCCCTCCGGACCGCACGACGCTAAGTACCCCAACGTTTCTCAGCCTCTGTTGATTCGTTGACTTGACTTGACTTGACTCGGGAAATGTTCTTCAGTCGTAGAAACCTCTCGTCTCTGGTTCTTTTCGTCCCTACCCTCTCCACGACGTCAACAATTGTTTCTCAATTTCTCTTTTTTTCTCTAAAGTTAGGGTCGTAGAAGGTAAGAGTTCTTCGAACCGGTGAAAGACTAAGGACACAGACTCACTAACGTATCATATTTACATGATGTCAAGGGAAGAATGGTACTGGATCAGACTCTAAAGATCGAGAACGTTAGTTTATTAAGGATCGGTTCTGGTATAAACGGTAGGCTACTTCTGCTTCCAAACGGAACCTTTGCTTGTCTCTAGTAAGACAGCAAAAACTCTAACGTAGGTTCATGACGTAAAGTCTGAGAAAACAACTGATACTGCCGATGAGGTAATGAAGATTTCCTAAGGACGTGTGTCATCATCTATATTACCAGTAGACTCAATTTAAGTAGGTAAGATCAGGTAGAATCAAGCGACTAAGGATCTTACAACTGTAAGTGAGAACAGTAGAGGACAAACTGGTGAAGGTTAAACGGAACTAAGTACCTGGATTGTAAGGTCCAAGGATACGTTATAACGAGAAATGTCGTAGCTTGAAACGAAGATAGTGTTCAGGGTAGGTGTTGACCTACAACAAAAACGAAACCGAGGGAAGTAAGAAAGACCTCAATAAAGAGGTGACTAGAGGTCATCGTATAACCCGTGCATGGCTGGACCCCTCAAGTAGAAAGTCACAGGATAGAAAAACGGAAACTGACACACCTAGTGTTATTTGACACCTTTTAAGACTTTCTCTTCCCTTATGGTCTGGTGGACTAGACAGAGAACTCTCGGACATACATCCAGTCCTTCGTTGTCAATCTTGACCTGTACCTTGTTGTCTGACCAAGGTTTATCCTTTTCCGAAATTTAATAGTGGGACGAATAAATTGAATATACGTCTCATGTAGTACTCTTTACGACCCGACCTCCTTCGTGTTCGACCTTAGTTCTAACGGCCCTCTTTATAGTTATTGGAGTCTATACGTCTACTGTGGTGGGAATACCGTCTTTCCCTTCTTCTTGATTTCTCGGAGAACTACTTTCACTTTTTCCTCTCACTTTTTCAACCGAATTTCGAGTTGTAAGTCTTTTGCTAGTACCGTAGACCAGGGTAGTGAAGTACTCTTTATCTACCCCTCTGTCACCTTTGTCACAGTCTGAAATAAAACCCCCCGAGGTTTTAGTGACGTCTACCACTAACGTCGGTACTTTAATTTTCTACGAAGGAGGAACCTTCCTTTCAATACTGGTTGGATCTGTCGTATAATTTTTCGTCTCTGTAATGAAACAGTTGTTTCCAGGTAGATCAGTTCCGATATCAAAAAGGTCACCAGTACATACTTACACTCTCAACCTGATATTTCTTTCGACTCACGACTTCTTAACTACGAAAACTTGACACCACAACCTCTTATGAGGACTCTCAGGGAACCTGACGTTCCTCTAGGTTGGTCAGGTAGGATTTCCTCTAGTCAGGACCCGCAAGTAACCTTCCTGACTACAACTTCGACTTTGAGGTTATGAAACCGGTGGACTACACTTCTGGACTGAGTAAACTTTTCTGGGACTACGACCCTTTCTAACTTCCGTCCTCCTCTTCCCCTGTTGTCTCCTACTCTACCAACCTAACGTGGTGACTGAGTTTCCTGTACTCAAACCCATTTGAGGCCCACAACCACTACCTGTCCCTCCGAACCGTACGACGTCAAGTACCCCAACGTTTCTTAACCTCTACTGACTCTTTGACTTGACTTGACTTCAAACAATTATCGGTCGTCACTGGATGACACCTGGACATATAAAAAATTTTATTTTTCATAAGTCGTTAAACCATATTTTTTCCCTTTCTTTTACCTCCATTTTTATGAAGAACAGAAGGAACGACAGGTGAGTTCACATATGAATTGTCCGATTAATAACCAAGAACTACTCCGCTCAAGGTCACCTATTAAGGTGAATGATCATACCTCTGTTCCGTTATTACCTGACATTCTTACTTTTAATCCTTTCTCACTCATAAATCCAATGAGTGCATCTCTCAGTTCGTCCGAAAAACCTCCTCCATCTAAAACTTCACCATGATCCCTGCAAATCTTTAGTTATTATTAATTCCCCTTTTTACTTGTGACATTAAGTGAAAAACGAATGAGAAGGATTGGTGACATACACCCAATATAACTCTTATTCTCATAAAATTTGTACTTTTTTTTCTTAATAGGTCCACTTTACACTACACCCCTTGTCCTTTTCTTCGTCATTTATACCGAATACTGCAAGTCCTTTGTTTTATTAACCTTGCACTTATAACCCTCCTAGTAAACCATTCTAGACTGTTACTTAAAAGATTCAGTCATTATGTCCAACGTCCCTCCCTTCCCACCATCCATATCGTTTTCATCTTCTCATACATGTCTTCTCGCGGTACAGACTCACGTCATTTCCTCCGTACGACCTACGTCTGATACCCCGGTTTGCTACCCTCTGGACCTCACGATCCGAGTACTCCAATTGCATTGGAGTTTCGGTCAACCATACTATAAATATTCTCCTTACTATTACACAGGAAGACAAAACCCCTTTTTAACTAGACCTAAGTCATAGTAAATTCCCCTCTCGTACTTTCTCCATTTCCCGTCGTACTTCTCTACTGACGTCCTTACACCCGACTCTACTATTTTATGATCTGCTCCCCCCACCCGTACTTTTACATTTCTTTCCTATCTGAGACTCGCTACGACTTTTATTTCTGACTACAAACACCACTGACGAAACTATATCCCTTTTTTCTTTTACCTCTTTAAAGTTTCCAATAAGTAGACTAATTAATAAGTTATTTTGTATATATCGTTGTTTATGTATAAGGACCACGACAATATCATCTCTTACCAGAATAAACGATCGTTGGTTTTGACTTAGATCGATAGGGTCCACACCTTCCTTACCTAGTATTACCGTCTCCGAGTGTCGTAGTTACTATTGAGTCTCTTACTCCGAATCTTCAAACCGTCTAGGTTTTAACGGAACATCGTCAGAAAGATTGGGTTCAAAGTACTCTTTTAATTCAAGATAGTGGGATATCGTACACAATATATGTCATATCACTGAATTGAGGAGAGGATACGTAGATTTTACCGTGGTCAGTATACGATAGAAACCGTCTTAACTCTTTAGACAGTGAGTTTAATAAAAGTGAAAGAGACGGAGTTTACTCCATGAGATGAACTCTTTCGGACCTACCCCCGACTCGTCTTCAGTGGTGTTCTACCGGAACCGGTGTGTGATAAGTAACTGAAACAAGGGTACACACGAATCAGTGAGTTAACACAGACTAAGAAACACTGGGGTACCTGACATCGGGTGGGCCGAGGAGACAGTGACCCTTAAGAGGTCCGTTCTTATGACCTCACCCAACGGTACGGGAGAAAGTACCCTAGAAGGGTTGGGTCCCTAGTTTGGGTCCAGAGCACGTAACGTCCGTCTAAGAAATGGTAGACTCGGTGGTCCCTTCGGGAAAGAAGGGTATAATAATGAGTAAACGAATTCTAAATTTTAAGGCCCTCGTATCTCTCTCAAGTTCATATACCCTTCCGAAAAAATTTTTAAATAATTAAAATTAACCTCCGATTACTGAAATATTATAACATCACCAAAAGCGGTATGTAACGGTACTTAGTCGGTGCCCACATGTACACAAGGGGTAGGAATTGGGGGAGGGTGGAGGGAGGGGTAGGGTAGGGAGTCCCAGTAGGGTCACGTGGTCGAGACTTGTGGGACAGAGTAAGTAGCTAGACAAAGTATATACTATTATATGTACAAAGTTACGGTAAGAGAGTTTAGCAGGGTGGGAGTGGAAGAGGGTGTATCAGGTTTTCAGACAAGAAATATAGACACAGAGAAAACGACAGAGCGTATATCCCAGTAGTAATGGTAGAAAGATTTAAGGTATATATACGTAATTATATGACATAACCACAAAAAGAACGACTGAATGAAGTGAGACATATTATCCGAGGTCAAAGTAGGTCGAGTAATCTTGACTAAGTTTACGTAAGAAAAATTACCGACTCATTATGAGGTAACGTATATACATGGTGTCGAAAGAATAGGTAAGCAGACGGCTACCTGTAGATCCAATGAAGGTACAGGACCGATAACATTTGTCATGACGTTACTTGTAACCCCATGTGCACAAAGAAAGTTAAGACCAAAGGAGCCACATGTACGGGTCGTCACCCTATCGACCCAGCATACCGTCAAGATAAATCAAAAAATTCCTTAGAGGTATGACAAGAGGTATCACCGCATGATCAAACGTAAGAGTAGTTGTCACATTCTCCCAAGGGAAAAGAGGTGTGGGAGAGGTCGTAAATAACAAACACCTGAAAACCTAGCGTCGGTAAGACTGACCGCACTCTACCATGGAGTAACACCAAAACTAAACGTAAAGAGACTATTACTCACTATAACTCGTAGAAAAGTACACAAACAATCGGTAGACATACAGAAGAAACCTCTTTACAGACAAATCAAGAAACCGGGTAAAAAACTAACCCAGCAAATAAAAAGACCTTAACTCGACGTCCTCGACGAACATATAAAAACTCTAATTAAGGAACAGTCAACCCCTTCCAAAAAAAATTTCTACGAAATTTTACCTAGAACTTTTTTTTTAGTCACCCCTGGACTTTCGGGACGGTTTTTCTCTGGTAGTGCACGTTTCAGTCTTCAAATTTTCCCGAACCAACTGGACAAAACCTTTACTGTAGTGTCCGTTTCCCCGACCCCTACACTCTAACCCCGAGTACCATCTTCTACTCCACCCATTTACACTTGTCCGGAACTTCCAGACAAGGTTGTTTCTCAAATCTGAAATAGGAGACCCAGGATTTTTTAATGACTTCAATCGTTTCAAACTCTCACTGTTCTAGTCTGAAACAAACAGTGTTATCCTTATGACTACTCCCTATTCAATATTCTTGCTTTCTGAGTTTCTCATTCCTTTGATGATATATGTACTATACAGTCGTCGTCACCCGATAAGTAGGTACTCGGTTCCATGTATTTAGTTCTGGGTCTTTACAAATTTACTGATGACATCTGGTCGTGTCGAACGTTCCCTTCTCCCTCCTGACTTTAACGGTCCCTCGTTCCTGTGGTAGGTCCTTACTTGACTTTAACAGGTCCACTATTTGCTATTCCAAAGTGTTGATTCTTCACCCTCACTGTTACCCCTCTTCTGTGACATCCTTACTATGGTCCGATTCCTTGACCAGTTCTCTATTGGAACTCGGATCTCGTACTAACCCAATACACACTGTATTTCCGTGATAGACTTCCGTCACTCCTTCTGTCGTTTCCCCGGTCGTGACCTTCTATGAGTCTCAATCCCCTACCTTGCTCCTTTCCTCAATTGTCTCCCTACCCCGTTTGTCTTTTACAGTGTTGTGGTACCCCAACCCCCCGTTGTGACCTCCTTCCACTGTGAATTCTTTCTCTTTCCTTAGAGTTTTTGTTCTTTGTTGGTAGGGTTTCCCCTATGTAGAGTAGAGAAGAGGGACTTTAGGGAGTCTAGGGTCCGAGTAATTTTTGTTTTGGTTTGGTGAAGAAGTAAGAACAAGTATACTGTCTCTTATTGGAGTAGAAAAACGAAGAAACACGATCGAAGAAAGGTAGTTTCAGAATAAATGAGAGACCCCATAAATAAGAATGTAACACTTTTCATATGATCTTTATTAATCCATACTGGTATAACGAACCGGAGTAGATGATGGAAATCCTTATATAAGGTTCCTTAGTGAATTTTTACACAAGTTCTGACCAATATTGGTATCACGAGTATCACATTTGTTTGTTTCGTTTTAGTTTTGTCTTCTCTGTGGGTCATTCACTCGTGTCGACCCTGTACCAAGGTACATGATAGGAGGTTGTAAAATGACGTGACACCCAGGTCGTCTATGTGTCTTTTAAATGTACCTAATTTCCCTTTCTTTTTTTATTTGGAACTTACATGGTCGTGTTCTCAACCTTTCCCTAGTATCTTAGAATGTCTTTTTTTATTCTAATGTAAGATTTCAATAAAACATGAAAATAATAGATGATTGTATCAATTTTCTACGCACGAGTCAGTGCAGGTTGAGACATGTTGGGGTACCTGACATTGGGCGACCTGAGGAGACAGGTACCCTAAAAGGTCTGTTCTTATGACCTCATCCAACGGTAAAGGATGAGGTCCCCTAGAAGGACTGGGTCCCTAACTTGGGTGTAGAGAACACAGAGGACGTAACCGTCCCTCTAAGAAATGGTGACTGGGTGGTCCCTTCGGTAATTGTATCAATAAACATAAATAAAATTTCTACCGATCTACCACTTTATATTTGGTCAATAAAGAGTATACAATCATGTTACTCTTTTCTTTAAAGTAAACAACCTAATTTAACGATGTCTATTATGTCAATTTACAGTAACTAATTTATTTCTAGAACGTGTTACATGAACTACCCCAAACCTGTTTGATGGGCTTTTATACCGTGGAACCATCTAACTAACAAAATTGGACTTTCTTAAACTCGTTTGAGACCGTCTTCGTCCTTCCAGTGATATCGGAGGCGGACTTTGTCCAGTATTCTACGAGTACACTCTCCGGGGGAGGAGTGTAAAGCTTCTTTCTTTGTGAGACTAGGAGGTTTTCGACTTTTCTTAGACTTGTTTGTGCGGAACGATTCGAGGGGATCAAATGATGTTAATGAAGCACGAGGAAATTGGACAGTATAAAGAGGTGTTGATAGGTTAGAAGTAGTCCCGATCGTAGGTTTATGTGTCCAGATTGATAAAGACACCAAAAAGTAAAGGAATACTTCCGGGAACATAGTACATTTTGAAGGTGGTTTATTTAAACATCCTAAAACAGGACAAGTAAACAGAGAGAGTCGAACGAAAGGTCCGGGTCGGTCCCTGTGGCTCTCCCAATTCCTTTTGAAAAAAGAGGGGATGCATAAGAATGTTCGTGTTTCAGTTTTGCGGGACCACGTTTTTATAAAGTTAAAATTTTTCTCCTCTAATTTTATTCTTACTCATGAATTTCTGATTTTTATAGGAAGAGATTCGAAAAGTCCTTTCATTATATCCCTTTGTCGTTTCTTATTCTTAGTGAGACTTTCGCTCTCTAAATAAATAAGTAAATAACACTTTACCCTTAAGTACAAATAAACTATGATCGGTACTCTTAATATTGTTTTGTGAGAGATCTTGTCGTCTTCGTGTGTTAATTTTTTTTTGTTTTCGAAACTCTGATAAAGGATGAGGGTTTGTGTTTGTCTTTTTTTGTTAAGTGTCTTTGTCACTTGTTCCCTTTTGTCAAGTTTAAATTCTTTCTGTTTCTACTTATAAGACTTTTTGTTCTTCTCACTGTCAACTCTCCTTTCTTCTTTTTACTTATTGTCCTCCTTTTTTGTAACGTCTTTCAGAGACATCGTATATTATCCGACATCCTTCCTTCTATAAAATTTCCACTTGAACTGACTCTTGTTCTCATACACTTTCTCTTAAGGGTCAACCATCGTATTGTTTTCACTTTTTTTCACAAAATTTTTCCACGTTTCTCTAATTTCCTGTCCTTTTATAACCTCAGTAAATTTCAATATACATATTAAATTACAAGAGACGTGTTAAAAAGTATAAAGGTTTTTACGAAATATTAAGGTTTATAGATATATTTTACAAGAATTTAACGAGGACTTTTAGTAAAAGAAATTATGTCATATAAAGTTCCAAGAATCAACGTTTATTGTCATGAGGTTGAGTCTGGTCGGATTTAGTTTTTCTTATTAAGTGAGTAACACCGTCCAGGGGTTTCTACAGGTACAGGATTCAGGAGTCTTAACCTTTTCTGCGGAGGAATGTCCCGTATCCCCTGAAGACGACTACACTAATTCAGTTCCTAAGACTCTACCCCACTAATAGAATCTAATGAAGTCACCTAGGTCTCATTAGTGTTTCTCGGAATATTCCCTTTTCTCACCTTTCTCAGTTTCTTTCTACACTACCGTCTTCGTCTCCAGTCTCACTACTCTTCGATATTTGGTTCCTACCGTCCGTCGGAGATCGTCCATCTTTTCCGTCTCGGTAAAATCTGAAGACTGGATGTTTAATATTCTGTTACTTACGTACGTACACACGATTTAGTTAGGTCAGTACAGACTGAGAAATGCTAGGATACCTGACGTCGGGTACTCCGAGGAGACAGGTACCCTAAGAGGTCCGTTCTTATGACCTCACCCAACGGTACGGGAGGAGGTCCCCTAGAAGGGTCCGGGTCCCTAAATTGGGTTCAGAGAATAAAGAGGACACAACCGTCCGTTCGAGAAATGGTGATAGCGGTGAACCCTTCGAGAAAAAAATATGACCTTACCCATCGCGCAGGGGAGACGTCCCCTTGAAGGACTGGGTCCTTAGCTTGGCCCCAGAGGGTGTAACGTCCGTCTAAGAAATGGTCGACTCGATGGGTCCTTCGGGGACTATTAAACACTGTCGTCGTTATCCCTTGCTTCTGTGAGCCCGTCGATTCTTCAATGTCCTCATATTGATTGAAGGTCGGGTAAAATTACGTTTCTAAAGCGACTGTAACTCTTAGATAATGTTATTCATGATTCGTTACGAAAGAAGACATGACAGAGTAAAAGTCCGTCGAGGAGGAGTATAGTATCTTTTCTTCTGGTGACCATCAAGTTCCGAGAGAATTAGGAGTCACTTACTCCTAGGGAACTCGATGTGACACACCGTCGGGACGAATTTTGATCGTTGGGGCCTTCTTTTCGTCTTCGAGGGACGGAGTCGAGGTCTTTTTGGGTCTCCACTCTTAGACTGGACCCACGATGTCCGGGGTGGATAAAGAACTTGGTTAATATCGATCCCCAAAAGAGACCTATATATGTACGTGGGGTCACAAGTGACATCGTAATAAATGTGATGGGTTCTGTACCTTCGTTGGATTTACAGGTAACTGTCTCCTCACCTATTTCTTCTACACCACGTATATATGTTACCTTATAATGAGTCGGTGTCTTTACTTACTTTATTACGGTTGACATCGTTGTACCTACTTTGATCTCTCACAGTATGACTCACTTCATTCAGTCTGTTTCCGTTTATAGCGAATGTGTACCTTAGATGTTTTTTTTTTTCCATGTTTACTTGAATAGATGTTTTGTCTTTATCTCAGTGTCTACATCTTTTGTTTGAATACCAATGGTTCCCTCTTTCCCCCTGTCTATTTAACCCTCTAACACTAACTATATATATGAGATGATATATATATTTTATTTATTGATCATTCCTAGATGACATATCGTATCCCTTCAGATGAGTTGTGAGACATTACTAGATATACTTTTATCTTAGATTTGTTCTCATCTATATACATACACGTATTGACTAAGTAAAACGATATGTCGTCTTTGATTGTGTTATAACATTTAGTTGATATAAGGTTATTTTTAAAAATTTTTCTGTAAAGGATTCTTTGTAACATAAACTCTATTTTGTTATTTAACTATTTACACCCAATTTCCGTCGTTTCCATATCATTTCACCCCCCCACTTGAACTCAGGTCTTAAATTTAAAATCAAGGTAGTGGTTTATAACTCCGGTGGAGCCCGTTGGGGAATTGAGGTTACTGACAAAGAAGTCGGGATTTTACCTTTATTTTGATTTAACAGAAGAGGGTAGGGTGAGAATTTTTTAAGATATAATTATTCACTTCAACCGTCGAGTCGTAATTCCTCCTGTTAATAATGCAATTATTGTCCATTTTGTTAACGTTTTACGTTAGAGATTCACCGTAACAAAAATTGGACTCGATTCCAACGGGGAAATTCCTATACCAGTGACAAGTTTCCCCCGAACTCTACGGTCCCACATTCTTAAGGTTTCTCAACTACCAACCATCTTAGTCTACCGTCTAGTAGTCCTGAGACCAATAAACCGAAGGAGGAACAGATAACTGGACAATATTAGTACATGAGGGAAGGACAGGACTGCTCGGACCAACATGGGTTCCGGTTCACCACCCACACCTTAGGTTCTTCCACTTCACTGGGGAACCCCATATCGAGAGTCTTTTAACAGAATCTTTTGTAGTTTTTATACAAGTGTGAAAGGTTCTATAGAAATTTAGAGTCCACTTTCCTTGGTTGAGACCATACTTATACCGTCACTAAATGAAATTTCTGAATGGTCCATCGTGCCTTCAACTAGATCTCCAGTCCCCCTCAAGTGATTTATGTATGACTTACTTACTTGACCAAAGTTTCACGACGACAAGTAGTGAACGACTTATGTTAAAATTAAAACTTTCACTTTTACAATCATCGAGACTTCACAGACGGAGAAACGCTGGGGTACCTGACATCGGAGACAGGTACCTTAAGAGGTCCATTCTTATAACCTCACCCAACGGTAAGGGTGGAGGACCCCTAGAAGGGTTGGGACCCTAGTTTGGGTCCAGAGGGTGTAACGTTCGTCTAAGAAATGGTAGACTCGGTCGTTACTTCTGGATCTAAAATTGAAATTCAAATACATATGATAGTACATTCTTAACTTAGCGGTCAGATACAGACTACGTCCTATGTCGTACGAACCTCGACCACGTACCCCTACTGGGTCTCTCTACAATACCCCTCCCTCCACCCTCCCCTCAAGTACAAACCCTTGCGTACATTCTTAATTTCTAAAATTTTAAATTTTTTTATTTTTTTATTTTTTTTTTATTTTATTTTTTTTTTCTCCGTTTTGAGAACAAAAAGAAAGACCAAGACATAGAAATAATAGTAGTCGTTCGTAAACGATAGACGAAGGAAGTCTGTAATGAAAACACAATTTCTCGGACTTCAGTCCCCAATTTGCTTTCAAATTCCTTCGATATGTGTCTCTACTAAGGCTACTATGATTTTGGTGTTTATTTATATGTTGTATGTGTGTATGTTTCCTATCAATTCAATTACGTTTTAGAGCTACAGATTCTATTGCGTCTGACCTTACGCCGGTCGTTTTTACAGTAAAAGACTGAATTACCTCTCTAATTATTTAGTTTTGGTACTTAATATATACTTCAGAGTCGGTCCCAGAGCCAATAAAAATCGTGTCCTCTCATTGTGCTACGACGTCCATACCAGACACGGTTGTGGTATTGCCCTCCTCGTTCATGGTTTGTTTCGTCCTGACGCTACAAAGTTAGTTGTTTTCGTCTCTGTTTTTGAGTCGTACGAGGTCTTCTCTCTCTGTCGAAAAGGAGGACACGTTTTGGATTACCGTTTGTGCTTCCTTCCTTAGTGGTTACACACACACACACCCCACCCCCCCACGAAGTGATCATGTATTGTCGACTACGTTTATGGACTGTGACAGAAGTCACAGAGACGGACAGTTCACTATTTCCATTAAACGCTACCCTAAAATTCAATGGGATACTATTTCTTTCGGTGACAGACTTTATTTTTATTTGTCCCTATTAATCGTTCTGCTTCTATGTAATGCTTGTGTCTGAATTTTTCCTCAGATGTCTGAACTCAAGTTTAGGGCCCAGAGACAACAGAAGTTGTTCATTAAGTTGGATATCTTCGGAATTAAATGAACAGACATTTTACTTTCGTCAAACAGACATAGTATTCCAAACCCTGCCTGAGTTGAATTACTGGGGACATTTCACGAATCGTACCACAGGTCATATGTCTTTCACGACTTATCAATTATAAAGAGTCTCTATGTACACTGTCAGTGTTTCCAATTCACGTACACACATTGAGGTATAATTGAAAATATTAGTAATTATTTATATTGACAAATATATATTTTGAACTCCCTATACCAAATTTTCTAAAATCACCTACACAGTATTTTACTTTGTACAGGTCCGGGGTGTCTATGACTTCTCAAACCCTCGTGGATCACACTGTTAGTGTTTCTCTCTGCTGTTGAGCCCTTTTCTCCTTTGGACATTATACAATACAGTTGTGGTGAAGGGACCGGAAGTCACGGTACCCATGATCTGGGTCTATCGTCAGGGTGGGTGATTACTGATAGAAATTCGGAATCACAATTCTTCCTTTAGTGTTTATTTGGTTCGAGACCCTCTGAAGGTTTGTCTCTCTAATTCTTATAGAAAAATGACCTACTTATTTGTAAATAACTTATAAGTGGTTTTACATTTGAGATCAATAACGACCCACCATCTGATGTATGCTAAAAATTAAAAGTTGTACAGAAAACCAAACATCTATTAAATATTTAAAAGATTTATAAATATAAGGTATACGTGATTCTTGGTCTTCTATAAATTCATTGTAGAAGAATAAAATAGATTCCATCCCTTATCCGTCCCCGGACGTTTGAGGTTGGACTACCAGGGGACAAAAACATTTACTTCAAAACGATATTGGGTCGGTGTGGGGAAACAGACACATGAGAGGCACCGACGAAACCGTAGTGTCACCGTCTCCACCCGTCCTCGTTGTCTCCGGAGTTACTGGTGTTTCGGATTGTATAAATGGTAAACCGGGAAATCTCTGTCAAATGACTCGGGTCTCACTCAGTCACACTTCCGTTAAGAGTTCGTACCGAACGGGTAAGACCTTATGGATGATGTTCACCCGGGGAGGACTGGATACTACCAAACCTGTTCAGTAATTTGCGTATTCAACGGAATAAACATGTTTATTTATTTATTTGTATTTGGAAATAACTCACAAATGATACGTGGTCCGTGAGAAGACTCACGGAGTGTATAATTGAGTAAATCAGGCATACTGAAGGGACCACCAAGTCAACCATTTCTTAGACGGACGTTACGTCCTCTGTCACTGAGACAGTACCAGTCAAGTCGAACTGTACCCCTACCGGAGACAGTCAGTCTGAAGTTTTTCCTGTGTCTAGTTAAAGGCGTACTGGTATGTTGTCTCACTTTACGTCAGTAGTTCTTGTTATAAGTACTTGTGATACCATTCGGGTGTCATAAGGGAGCGTGTGTCTGACCTTTTAATACCTGATCTCAAAGACTTCCCTGAAGGGTCTACCATGGTCACCATTTCTTGGGTGGACGGTTACGTTCTCTGTATTCTACATTCAAGCTAGGAACCCAGACCTTCTAAGGGGACCTCTTTCTTTACCGTTGGGTGAGATCATAAGAACGGATCCCTCAGGGTACCTGTCTCCTCGGACCACCCGATGTCCGGTACCCTAACGTTTCTCAGTCTGTGCTGACTTCGTTGAATCGTATGTCCGTCAAAGACTTCATAAATAAACCCGTCACCTTATTGCCCCACTGTAAAAGGGAAAGAAGGAAGGAAGACAAGAAGGAAAGGAAAGAAAGAAAACCTCTATATATAACAGGTTCCAAAAATATTAATTATAAACAATGGAAACTTTAGTCCTTTTTTCAATGTGAACCTTTTCTTTTGGAGTTACGTGATCTTGTCTAGTTATATTCGTTGGGGGTCTATTATTTTCCAGTCTTAGAAGAGAATCCTCTTTGTAGACTTCCCGACACGTTAAAAATAGTACCTTTTTTTACTTCCGAAACTTCCCACTCTATTTTGGATAGTTGATGAGACTTCTCGTTGGTACATCTCCTCTCTACTTTGAAATAAGGCCTATCAAAGTCTCTCCTCTTTGATCCTGGTTGTCTGTCTTCTCCTTTCCTTCAAAGTCATCTCCTCCTTTAGGAAAGGGTATTACTATCACACGATTTTTCGAACTGTCGTGAAAGAGAGACACCTCCGTGTGGGAGTCTACTGGTAGATATCTTTGTGTGTGGGTCTACGTCCCACTAATAGATGTCTTTGTGGGGTCTACGACCTACTGGTATGTACTTTTGTGAGCGTCTACGGTCCGTGTTATGTACCTTAAGATGCAGGTCTACGGTCACTTGTTTCTCCGTGTGTGACACTACGACTTACAGGAAGGACGAGTGTTGGGAAGTATTTACTGGTACTTGAACCGAAAGATAGAAATTCTATGAGAAGTCCCTACCCTCTGTACAGGATTTTATTCGATACTTCAGCCATCGTACAGTAGGAATTTGTTCAATATTTCAGCCATCGTACAGAAATCCCTGTCTCACAAAGTACTTATACTTTTTACGAAACCTTAGTTGTCGTACCACTGTTAATCGACGTCTTCTCAACGTACCATTATGAGTCGACGAGGAGGAAAGTTGGTGGACGAGATACCGAAGTGTCTACGTCCCCTATGAGTAATGGGAGGGAATGTTTTACGAGAGTTAATTCTTTTTTTCTCCCCTCGAAGTTTCACCTTCCTTCCTGTGCGTCCTAATTTCTCCTCTTTGTTCCTTGTTAGTACATTGTCTCTTATTCCTTCTGTCGTTGTTCACTTATGTCTATCTTTTGACAAATCTCTTGTTGATTCTCGGTTGTGACTTTTATGTCAATGATTTATTTATTTATTTACTTAAGTGTGAGACCGGAAACTCCAAATAAGTGGACGAATTTAGTACTGGATGAAAACATCTACAAAGTTTTTGACAGGATTTTCTTCAAAATGTCCCAACAAATTTATCTTCCTTTTTCTTTTTACTTTTGTATACACCATAGATATAAAAATAGTGGTTAAGAGGATGAATCGAGATATTGGACATCTTTCAATTAGAGAGACTTTGAGATGAACAAGTGTATGTTTTACTCTTAATATGGATCAACCTGACAACATTCTTAATTTATAGAAGAATATACATCCCTATATGAGTAATCTACAACTTACTTAGGATCGAAGTCATAATAATAACAACAATCTTTGTTAAATAAACCAGATCTTTCCTTATCCATAATAATAAAAGGTTCTAAGTTATACTGTACTCTAATTTATATCGTTGAGATAAATTCAGGTAGTTGAGAAACTCTCAACACCAACTGTTTGTAAAAGACATTGTCCGGTTTATCATTTATAAAATCCAAAGCGTCTGGATGTCAGAGACAGGTTTGATGAGTTTGAACGGAGTCATTGTGTTTTCGTTAAAATCTGTTATACATTTACTTACCAGTACCGACACAGGGTTATTTCGAAATAAATGTTTTCGTTCGGTCTAAACCGATCATCCATGATCAGTCAGACGGAGATTCGATCGATCATAAGGGTTTAATGTTTATCTTTTTGACAATAAGTCTCACGAGTCCGTTGAACAGGACCCAGTGAATCGAGGATTCACCGTCCGGACCCTAGAGTTACATCCTGGTAGACAGGGTCTTGAGTACAAGAAAGGGGGTACGAATCAGCACTAACTGTACCATGGTAAATTTTCGTCTTAAATATCAAGTCTCCTCTTTAAGACGAGTTGATTTGTGTGTTAACGAGGTATTGTGTTTGGTACGGGTTTATTGAGTTCATCTTGTATAGTTTTAAGGTCCGGAGTACGAGTAACATTTTACATGTCAGAGTTTTCCTAAACAACCATAATAAAGTCACTCTTCGACCAGAACGATTTTAGTTCCCTTTTTAATAAAATACTTACGGTATTTTATTGAAACTGGACTCAAAAGGCCTTTTGTGATTTTTTGTAAAAGGACAAACTCGAAACTATTGGGTTTCTAAACGGGGTCTGTAGGTTACGTAGTAGTGTCTCTTTCTTTGACTTACTGACTAGGAAATGTCTTGTTCTTTATCCTTATTCTTCTATGGATAAGAAGGTTAATGAACACTATTTGTAATTCAAGAAAAATTTCTACCCGGTGTCCGTAAATGTTTCATAACTCGTGGGGCTATGTATCTTAGTCAAAAGTTAACCCAACGTTTCTCTTCCTTACCTCTTTCTCATCGTCTTAGTTGACATAAATAGTAATGTTTATGTATCGGGTCGGTATTGGGGGTGGTGGAGCTAAATCCTGGGGTACACACTTCAGTACCTTATTACACCGTAAACGAACATCCTTCGTTTTATTACCCTTTGTTTGTATAGTTCACTAACATTAATAAGATGGAAATCCTCGTGACCAATTTCGTCTTTAAGAGGTGAAATCACGTTAACCGGGAAACTCGACCTACTTAACTACAACTCCGTCGAAGGACACGTATCATCCCACATGTCATCATCAGGACCGGAGATGGGTGATCTACAGTCATTGTAGGAAGGGGGTCAGTACTGTCATTTTTTTACAGAGGTCTATAATAGTTGACAAGGGAATCCCCGTAGGTCAGGGTACTGAAGTACCGTTTATTTACCCCTTTGTTACCTTTGTCATTGTCTGAAATGAAAGAACCCGAGGTTTTAGTGCCGTCTACCACTGACGTCGGTACTTTAATTTTCTGTGAACGAGGAACCTTGTTTTCGATACTGGTTGGATCTGTCGTATAATTTTTCGTCTCTCCAATGAAAAGGCTGTTTCCAGGCAGATCAGTTTCGATACCAAAAATCCAAAAACTTACAACTCAAAATTCGGTCAAAAAAGTGAGAAAAGAAAGGGGAGTAGTTCTCGGAGAAATCAAGTAAAGAAAATAAAACCCGACACCACCCAGAAGCAACGACGAGTCCGAAAAGAGATCAAAGCCGACCCCGATGAGAGGCCAGCTCCACGCGTCCAGAGAGGAACGTCGCCCGAGAGAACACCTCGTACCCGAGGTCCCGCACACCCGGAGTCGTCAACACCGCACACCGGAGTCGTCAACGTCGAGATCTGAGATCTCACGTCCAACTCAACAGTGTCGTGTACCCGAGTCAACAGGGTACCGTACACCCTAGAAGGACCTAGTCCCTAGCTTAGACGCAGAGAACGTTACCGTCTACCTAAGAAATGGTGACTCAATGGTCCCTTCGGGGTTCCGTAAATTCGAGTAGTATTAAAGGGTTATTAATAATGATATCCTTTGTGATTGACTCTGGCTTCGTATCTCTTACAAAGTGTCGTTGTTTTACCACTTGACCCTAAACTTGGGTCTGTCGGACCGGGGTTTTAGTAAAAAGACACATAAGAAAGTAAATTACATACGTTGTTTGGATCCTCCGTTCGTCAGACCAATACGGACACAATTATTATACCTCCTTTTACCCGTGTCTTAACAATTCATTGGGTGGGTATAAGTGTTCCACTATTTACGACCGTCGTCTCAAGTTAGACTGGACCTCTGATCTGTGAATTATGGATTTTGGGGGTCGGGGTGGGGACTAATACTTCAGTCAATTTGTCTACTCGATCCGAGACGGTGTCCATTCCAGTTCTACCCGTCGAGTAACTGACCGTTCAACCCTTTACCACCACCCGTGTCGTAACTCGGAGACCTTGACTCCTATATGGTCCACTTGTACCTTTCCATCATTCTGTCTTAAGTTTCCCCTTAGATCTTTTCCTCCTTTTAAGGTGACACGGACAGGGTCTCAACCCGGATCCCCTCTCGAGATCAGGTCAGACAGAAGGCATTTTACTCCCTATCATAATTATGAGTGGTCAGAGTGAGTTTCAACAACTCGCTTAATTAATTACGGTTATGTGACAAACTCCACAAGTCTACCCTTGTTTTTTCAGTTGTTGTCCCTTCGACTAAACATAAATAACAACGTAAATAATTTAACGATGAGAGGACTAGAAGGTCTCTGAAAGACTTATTTGTCGATATATAATTAATAAGAGTCTTGATAGGGATGGTGGGAGATCCTTTGGTTCAGACCTACGGTTCACCACTACCGGTGACACTACCTGTTCAAAACCTCTCGGTTTCTCGATGTTAGAAACTTCAGAGAAATAATGAGAAGAGTTGGATACTGACAGTGACCTTACTGTCCTGGTTAAAGTCGAAGACTCAACGGAAAAGAGATTCTTTGAGACACAAATCGTATTTGAGAGAAGAACAGTGTACTTCCATCAAAAGACGGAGGATCTTCCATGGTACACTATCTCTCCTCTCCTGAGTTGTCTACTCCGTCCCCTGGACCGGTCCGATTCCAGTGTCATGTCTTAAATTTATCCTGTGACTAAAGACCAAGGGAGTAGATCCTCCGGAAGAGACTGTATGTCACACTCAACACATAGAGAAGAGACATGGTTTTCTCATGGTTCGTGTAGAGATAATATGATGTATACGGGAAAGTCTTAACAGCTAAACGAGTAGACCATCTGAAAAAAACAGTTCGAAAACAGACGTTGATGACGTTTCGACTCGTCCAACGCCTGAGGGTCATTTGTAAGTTATTGTTATTTTACAAAAACCAAACAAATGGTCCTTTTACCCTCTTGTCCAACTCTCCCAACAATTACAGAGAGGACCAGAACTCTAAACCTATTTCTGGTGACAAGATTCAGGGTTTAGCTCAGAGTTTAACCACTAACAAAAAAACAAACCCCCCATTTTCCTCTGTCTCAGAGTTTCCTCTTTCTGTAACTATATTGATCTAGGAAGAGAAGGGTACTTTACCTGTAAGGATTGAGTCGTAGGTCTTTCTAGGTAAAAAGTTTCTTAAGTCGAGAATAGTAAGGAGACGAGTATTGGGAGGTTTACTAAGGGGTAGAACGGGTCTCATTTCGGTGTTACCCTGACCTACGGTAAGTAGTTGTCTACTTACCTACTCCTTCTATACTATGTATATGTGTTACCTTATGATGAGACCGTATTTTTTCTTACTCTAGTACGGTAAACGTTGTTGTACCTACCTGGATCTCCACTAGTGTGATTCAGTTCATTCAGTTTCTGTTTATATACCATAGTGAATGTACACCTTAGGTTTCTTTTACTATATTTAAGTAATTTGTCTTTGTCTGAGTATCTGTTTCTTTTGTTTGAATACCAATGGTTTCCCCCTTCCTCCCCTTCCCTATTTATTCCTCAAACCCTCAGTCAAATCAAATCAGTGAGTCAGCACAGGCTGAGAAACACTGGGGCACCTGACGTCGTACGGTCTGAAGGGACAGGTAGTGATTGAGGACCTCGAACGAGTTTGAGTACAGGTAACTCAGTCACTACGATAGGTTGGTAGAGTAGGAGACAGCAGGGGAAGAGGAGGACGGGGGTTCATAAGACCGGTGACTACGATCTCGAAGTCGAAATCGTAGTAAGGAAGGTTACTTATAACTTCCAACTGACCAACATAGAGGAAAGTCAGGTTCCCTGAGAGGTCTCAGTAGAGGTTATAGTGTTAAGTTTTCGTAGTTAAGAAACCGTGAGTCGAAAGAAATACCAGGTTGAGAGTGTAGGTATGTACTGATTACCTTTTTAGTATCGAAACTGATCTGTCTGGAAATAGCCGTTTCACTACTGACACGAGAAATTATACGACAGATCCAAAAAGTATCGAAAAGAAGGTTCCTCGTTCGCAGGAAATTAAAGTACCGACGTCAGTGGTAGACGGTACTAAAAACTCGGGTTCTTTTATTTCAGACTGTGACAAAGGTAACAAAGGGGTAGATAAACAGTACTTCACTACCCTGATCTACGGTACTAGAATCAAAAAACTTATAACTCAAAATTCAGTCGGTGGCGTTTGATCTTATGTATGTTACTTATTTGTTGTTCCAGGATGACATATTGTGTCCCTTGATATAAGTCATAGGACATTACTTGATATTACCTTTTCTTATTTTCTCGATATTGAGAAAGGTACTGGATATCTATCATATGACCGACCAGAAAAGGAGTAAGTGGAGAGACTGGGACCGAGTGAGGTAAGGTCGGAGGAATGACGAGGAGGTTAAATGGCACATGATAAATAGGAGTCCCAGATTTGGGTACACCAAGGGAGGAGACCTTGAAAGGGGGATCTGTAGGGTTACCGAACGAGAGAGTGGAGAAGGTTTAAACGGTTTTCAGTCGAAGTGTTCTTCTGAATAAGACTGGTGGAGTGACCGTTGGACATCAGAGGGAAGGTCGTGATGGGTAGTAAAACGACTGAATAAAAAGAGGTATTAAGAACGACGGAAAGAATACGATATGTTCAATGAAAATGAAGTAGCCGAGAAACTCAGACACGAAAACAGACAGAACTAGTGACGACACAGGGTCGTGGATCTTCGGACGGTCCGTACGTCGTGTCCTGAGTTGCTTACAAACGACCTACTTACCTGTGTTGGTTCCGTCGTGTTACTCTACCCTCACTCCGAGTACTCGGAGTTCGACGTAACGGAAAGGACAAACCGGAAACCCGACAACGAGTACAAATACCGGAGGAGGACTCAAGTATAAACGAGACGAGAAGTCGAGAGAAAGAGAAAAGTTGGACACAGGTGTCCAATGAGGGAAATACCAGTCGCCCTCGAGCTAGGGTTCCGTTTAATTCGTCCTCCATTTCGTTACCTTTCCCTTTTACGGACGTACATGATTACCTTCCGTTTTTCGATAATAGTTGTCTCTTCCGTACCCCAACTGGTAACTGGAATAAAGGACTACACCTTTTTCCTCCGTTTGTAGTTAAAAAGTTAGGGTCTGAAAGTGTTTTCGATAAAAGTTCAATTACTACCAATCTTTTCTCTAGAATGTTTATTTTGGACTTCTGTGTTTTAGATCGTGACAAAAGATCCGTGTCGACCACGAGTACCCCCGACAGGTTTAGAACTTTAGGATACAGGTTTCTATATTAAGTAATATTCTTACTCCGTCACTCCGTCTTACCTTTCTCGGTCCGAAACGTATATTCGTAGACATAAAGAATCACTTCTTTGTTTTAGTATTAGGGATGAATACTTAAATAAAATCTTACTTTGTCCTATAAAGTTCTCGTCGTATAATATATATATTAATAGGTTAGGTATTACCCACAAGTTATCTACAGTCGACAGTGGCGGTGACGGTGGTGGTGGTGGTAGTAGTAGCGACAATAAACGTTCCCAACTAGATAGTTATGGATCCTCCGTCATTCTCTCTTCCCATGATAGTACGACTCTCTTTGTCTCTCCTTCCCTGTGAGATATCCGACTTTCTACTTAAACTAAGTTGATCAACTCCCAAAGAGTTCGAGCCGTGTCAATTGTAAGTCCCGGTGGATTAAGAAATGAGATCCACCGATGGGATATGTAAAACTTGTAATAGGTACCGGATATGTCTATTCTGTTTGTTTAGGGGTTCGACACTATTTGTTTTTACAGACAAGTCAAGTCAGTGAGTCAGTACAGACTGAGAAACGCTGGGGTACTTAATGTAGTACGGTCCGGAGGGACGGGTAGTGGTTGAGATCCTCAAGTGGGTTTGAGTACAGGTAGCTCAGCCACTACGGTAAGCCGGTAGAGTAGGAGACAAAAGGGGAAGAGGAGGACGGGGGGTTAGGGAGGGTCGTAGTCCCAGAAAAGGTCACTCAGTTGAAAAGGGTACTCCACCGGTTTCACAACCTCAAAGTCGAAATCGTAGTCAGGAAGGTTCCTTGTGGGTCCTGACTAGAGGAAATCCTACCTGACCAACCTAGAGGAACGTCAGGTTCCTTGAGAGTTCTCGGAAGAGGTTGTGGTGTCAAGTTTTCGTAGTTAAGAAGTCGTAAGTCGAAAGAAGTGTCAAGTAGAGAGTGTAGGTATGTACTGGTGACCTTTTTGATATCAGAACTGATCTGCCTGAAAACAACCGTTTCATTACAGAGACGAAAAGTTATACGATAGATCCAACCAGTATTGAAAGGAAGGTTCCTCCTTCACAGAAAATTAAAGTACCGACGTTAGTGGTAGACGTCACTAAAACCTCGGGGGTTTTATTTCAGACTGTGACAAAGGTGACAAAGGGTAGATAAAGGGTACTTCACTACCCTGGTCTACGGTACTGGAAGCAAAAGACTTACAACTCGAAATTCGGTTGAAAAAGTGAGAGGAGAAAGTGAAAGTAATTCTCCGAGAAATCAAGGAGAAGTGAAAGAAGGTATTCCCACCACAGTAGACGTATAGACTCCAATAACTATAAACAGGGTCGTTAGAACTAAGGTCGGACACGAAGGAGGTCGGGTCACAAAGAGTACTACATGAGACGTATATTCAATTTGTTCGTCCTACTGTTATATGTCGGAACTGCATGAGGAAAAGGATAAACCTTGGTGACGGTTTATAGGAGTCCCTCCTTGCTAGTGAGGTTCACCTCTTGGTGCCTACAGACTGGTCTTTTGTCCTTTATCTTTCGTCATATTTCGTCTAGACTGAATTTTGTAAACATATGTATAGGAATAAATAGAAACACGACACATCAAATGTCACCTTCAAACCGTTTAGTACCACATACACACACACGATTCAGTGAAGTCAACACAGGTTGAGACACACTGGGATACCTGATATCGGACGGTCCGAGGAGACAGGTATTTTAAGAGGTCCGTTCCTATGACCTCCCCAACGGTACGGGAGGAGGTCCCCTAGAAGGACTAGGTTCCTAGTTTGAGTGTAGAGAATACAGAGGACGTAATCTTCCACCCAAGAAATGGTGATCGTGGTGGACCCTTCGGGTCCGTTTAGTACCAATCGCCCAGTTTAGGTAGGGAACGAAAACATTTAATTTAAAACAGTTTTGTGTCTGTACAAGTAGTAAAGATACAATAGATGTAGACGAAAGTGCGATGTTTCCGACTCAACTCATCAACACCGTCTCTAACATACCGGGCGGTTCGGATTTTATACATGATAGGCCGGAAAACATCTGTTTCGACACTCTAGGAACCAAATATCGTGTCTATCTGAGACCTCAGTCCGACGAACAAAAATTTAAGATCAAGTCGAATAGTGGTCATGTAAAACGTCGTTCCAGGAACTTGGAGGACCACGAAGTGGAAGGATTAGACAGTCATTCCGACTACTATTACCACGGTTTGAGGGTCCCAACAACACTCCTAATTTACTTATCTGTACCCTACACGAGACTTGTCAAGACACTTACAACATCCGTGAGTTATGCACAAACGGTAATATTATGAGAAGTTCCTCTTTGTTTCTTTTGTACCACTAGAATGGAAAGTTCCCTGACTAAATATATAGTCATTTCAGTCGGGTCTTTTCTTATAGAGTTATTTGAATAATCAGAGGAAGGAATTTATTAGAGAGTGATTATGAACTACTCGATTAAAGTTTCTTTCCTCTCTTAGTTTCCGGAAACGTTTTACACTCAAATTTCACAGACTACCTTTTGAGTCGTTCTCTTTATGTTTAGACATCATTTTGACTAGCTCATGAAAGACCAGTGAAGTCTACTTCCTTCCGATACGAAGGAAAACAAGTAACAGAGGAAGAACAGAATAAAAATTTGAGGATTTTTCCTTCCGAAAGTCCATTATGGTGTGTAAGTTCACCCGGACCTACACATATGTCGGGGTAGTGTTTAGGAAGTGACACTGATCTGAACCTCGGAGTAAAATGTCCTCATTTACTTTAAGAACGGACGGACGATCGTACACGATCCCAACAAACTCTAAGAAGTTAAGGACAAATAAGAGGACCATAGTCGTAGTCAAGTCAAGTCAAGTCAGCGAGTTAACACAGGTTGAGAAATACTACGGTACCTGACGTCGTACGGTCTGAAGGGACAGGTGGTGGTTGAGAGTCTCGAATGAGTTTGAGTACAGGTAGTTCAGCCACTACGGTAGGTTGGTAGAGTAGGAGACAACATGGGAAGAGGAGGACAGAAGTTAGAAAGAGTCGTAGTCCCAGAAAAGGTCACTGAGTCAAGAAGGGTAGTCCATCGGTTTCATAACCTCTAAGTCGAAGTCGTAGTCAGGAAGGTTACTTATAAGTCCTGACTAAAGGAAATCCTACCTGACCAAACTAGAGACACGTCACGTTCCCTGAGAGTTCTCAGAAGAGGTTGTGGTGTCAAGTTTTCGTAGTTAAGAAGTCACGAGTCGAAAAATATCAGGTTGAGAGTGTAGGTGTGTACTGATGACCTTTTTGGTATCGAAACTGATTTGTCTGGAAAAACAACCGTTTCATTAGTCGTATCCATGAAGAAAAGAAGAGTACTGGGAACCGTATAAGAGGTTTGATGAAGTTTAAGGTCTTCCCAAGTCTCCTGAAGTACAGAGTTGTTCCGAAAAGTAGGGTATGGGTGACACCGACGGAACAAAGGGTTAGTTTACAATTTACTGAACACTGTTACTGGAATGGAACACAAAGAGTACACATAGAGGAAAACGTGATACGAATCTCCTCCTCGGACATCATCCGTGGCTTGATTACTTAATTTTTAATATAACAAATGTCATGTATATAAGTTATTTCCTGAGTGTATTAATTTAATACATAGGTATGTTGGGATACTCCGTCATGGGACCTCTTCCTTTACCGGTGGGTGAGGTCATAAGAACGGACCTTTTAGGGTACCTGTCTCCTCGGACCGTCCGATAACAGGTACCCCACCGTTTCTCAACCTGTAATGACTCGTTGATTCGTGTACTCTATCTTTCATGGTACTTTGGTTGAATTTCCATTCCTTTAACTCCCAATGTTTCTAATTCGTTGAACAGGTTCCAGTGTAAAGATTATTCACCACCTCCGTCCTAAATTTGAGTATGTCAGAGAGAAGTCTTTGACATACAAATCGACGATGTAATACGACGTTAATCTTTAACAAGTTACGTTTTTTTTTTTTTCTTTATTCCTAATTACATTTATTTATATCTATATTAAGATGTTTAGTAACTTCTTCGTTTGTTGTAGTACCAATCTACCTACTTTTTGAATTTGTCGAGTGTCCTCAAATAGGTTTACCAGTTGTTTGTATACTCATTTATGAGTTGACGTACTCAATAGTCCCTTTACGTGTAATTTTGGAATACAACGATAGTACTACATAGGTAATCTTACAGATTTTGTTTTTTCTACCTCTCGTTCCTCATCTCGTTGACTTAACATAAAACATTTTGACAAATCGTCATAGATATTTTAGAGTTGTTTTCATGTAGGGTACTGAGTCGTTAAGGTGAGAAGTCAAATAAAAGGTGTCTTTACGTATGTGTCTAATTAAGTTTCCATTCATAATCTTATGAGTATCATTGTGGTAAGTATTATCGGTTTTAGACCTTTGGTGGATTTACAACTATGTATCATCGTACTTATTTCTTTGTGGATATAAGAAGATTATCTTATACTGAGTTGTTTCTTTTCCTTGTTGTATATTATAGAGTAGTTTTACCTACTTAAAGTGTCACAACTCACTTCCTTCGGTCAGTCTCTTCGATGGATCGTAGACTAGGTCATATTATACCGTGTCTAGGATCACTTTGTTTGTATACGACAATCTTCAATTCTTTTGTCAATAAGAACCTCTTCCCTCATACTCACCCAGAAGAGTCTCTTCTGACGATTATAAGATAAAAAATTGAACTCACAACCACTTACACAAGTTAAACACTTTTAAGTAACTCGATACACTAAATTTATATAAGGGAGAAGTTATGTATCGTACAAAAAGGTATAGTTCAATTTTAATAAAACCAACTAAATTTTTCCTCATTTAATAGTTATAAGAGGAAATAAAGGTCTGTGACGAAAAACAAAACATGTACCATAAATCTATTGTTTTCAGTGGTAAGGGACCTCTCTGGCTGAGTATTGGGTATTCTTGGCAAAAAGACGAACGTGACAGTGTTTGGGAAAGTAAGAGGTCTAGTCAAGTGGTGGAGGTCAGAAAACGATTTGTGTGATCTTGTACAGTAAGAAATGTGTCTCGAGTCGTGAACTCTTAACCTTTCTTGAAGTGTTCGTTCTTTTGACTACGAATTCTCAGTTCAACAACCAGACTGTGGTACGTCGGTTAAGTGTCAATTCCGCTCTCGAACCTGAGTCTTGGACACTGAGGGTCGACATGAGGACAGGGGTGACAACCGATCCTTAATCGTCTGAGGTGCCCCTTCCAGGTCTCAAATGTCAGAGGATCCCGTCGACTGGTAGGGACCCCATGTTTTTTTCTACCTACGGACGTCTTTTCCGGGGTCCTCAAGCGGTAGGTGTATGAAGAGGTACTTTTGAACTATCCTTAGGTTATCCTCTCTTATGTAAAGAATTAAAAGAAACGCCAGTTAACAAAGAGAGTCTAATATACATGTACGATTAAAGATATCGACTTGTCTTCTTAGTATTAGATCATGAACCAATCATTAATGTGCCATGTAACACGATATCCTGACAATTACACGAAACCCCCTTTCTTTCTCTTTTTAAAATGTTCGTCGTCAAAAAACGGAACAGTAAAACTTTCGGTTTTTTTAGATATAAAACATAAGTTCCTTTTGTACAAATTTAATTGCTACACCCATAAAAAACAAAGAGGAACTTGTTCCGAAAACATAGAGAAGGGACGAATCACGTATGACTACGGTCTTCCTCCACTTCGATGTTTTCTCCGGTTTCATAATGTATTGGGTCGGACCCATTTGTTTAGGCAGATGGACCCTCCGGAGGACTTAGAGCTACGACTGGGACCCACTATTGTTGTTACTCGTTCCTTAAGATTCTCTTCTCACGACTCACGTATTTGAACATGTAATTTATGTTCGACGTCTCGTCGTCTCTTGACTCAAGTCAATATTTTCTCCCCTTCAACCGGACCTTTCGGACAACACGGTATAAGACTTGAAGAGAAGAGAGAGACTAAAACGGGATCTGAGAATCGGGGAGTGTGGAATGGGGAGTGGGACTGGAGGGTAGGTATCCGGGAACCACGAAAACCACCTGTATGGGATTTCACTGGGAGTTTCTGAGTGTGGAAACGTATTGGAAGAGGACCCATGTTCATCCTGAATACTAAACGAAGATTGGTTGTCTTACACCGTTTCTACCACTCGACAGTGAGGAAAGTCAATGAAATGTTCCGTTTCCACTATCCTATAAGCCATTCTCAGGTAGAATCGTCCAACCTCACTCTCTGAAAGGGAACAACCGGAACTTTTTCATTCGACGGTACAACACTCTATCGGAGTACCGTTCCTTACGTTCGTCGGAGACTGTCACTCGACCGTAGTCATTCTTTAAACCGTTGGAGTCAAGGTGTCTTGGTTCTTTGTTAAGACGGTTGTTGATCCACTCAAACCTTCTCCTGAAGTCGTTCCATTCCATCGGGTCGACTATATGTTACCGTCGGAGCACTTTGTTACTCGTCTCCTGGGTCGAATAGATGTGGATCTGAGACCTAGGTGTCTTTGACACTGTATTATGTCCACATAAGGAAATTCGGTGATTCAAACACCATTAAACAATGTGTCATTATCTTTTTTTTTTTTTTGATTGACCTCATTTCGACTTTTTAAGTACTGTACAACCCTAATTTAATGTACGAGGACTGTTGGTTTCCAGTTTCTTCTTTAGGTTTCTTTTAAGTTCTTTATAGAATTTTGTATACTTTTACCTTCATATGGTATAATTTTGGACACCCTATCCTCTTTAGAACGTACTGTAGGGAATATACATCTTAGATTTTTCTTTACTATGTTTTTTTGAATGAATGTTTTGTCTATGAGTATCAAATCTCTTTTGTAAATGCTAACATCTCCCCACCCTCCTCCCTACCTTCCTCCCTACCAATCCCTGAAACCCTTCCAGTTCATGAGTGACGATATAAAGTTTACCTATTCGTTGTTTCTGTATGACATATCCTGTACCTTGAGACGAGTTACAGTACACCGTCGAACCTATCCTACTCTCAAACACCCTCTTACCTATGTGCATATACATACCGACTCATACAAACAACAAGTGGACTTTGATGGCGTTGTAACAATTAGTCGATATGGGGATATGTTTTAATTTTCAATTTTTTTACTTTTTATTTCGGATACCCTACGACGTTTTAGTCAAGATTCTACCTTAAAATATTAATATTTACGGATGTAATTCTTTTTTAAGAGTTTATTTGTTGGATGGGAATATGGAGTTCCTTGATCTTTTTAATCTTGTTTGAACCAGGTTTCTATTGTCTTCCATATTTTATTGTTTCTAGTCTTGTCTTTATTTACTTTGTCTCCGGTCTTTTTTGTAACCTTTCTAGTCTTTTTTATTCTTGAAAAATTTTTTTCTATTTGTTTTAACTTTTTGGAAATCCATCAGATTGAATCTTCTTTTCTCTACTAAGTTCTAGTCTTTACTTTTTCCTCTGTAATGTTGACTATGATGTCTTTATGTTTCCTAGTGCTCTCTGATGATTATTGGTTAATATACAGTTATTTGACCTATTAGATCTTCTTTACCTATTTAAGGATCTTTGTATATCGGATGGTTCTGACTTAGTACTTCTTTCTTTTAAACTTGTCTAGTTATGACTTATTCCTTTAAGTTAGTCATTATAATTTTTTGGAGGGTTTTCTCTTTTCAGGTTCTGGTCTACTAAAGTGACCACTTAAGTTGGTTTGTAAATTTCTTCTTAATTTCGGTTAAGAAAAGTTTGAGTTTTTTTGACTTCTCACTTGTAAGGGTTTGAATAATTATTACGATTGTGAATGGGGCTATCGTTTCAGTCTATTTCTGTAGTGTGTGTGTGTGTGTGTGTGTGATATATATATATATCTATATATATAGGGACTACTTATATTTACGTTCTTAAGAGTTGTTTTATAAGAATTTAACTTGGGTTATCCTACAATTTTCCTGGTGTATGGTATTAGTTCACCCTAAATAGGGACCCTACGTTCCTACTAAGTTGTGTAAGTTTAGTTATTTATACTATATGGTGTAATTATCTTACTTTCTATTTTTAGTACATAGAATCATCTTCGTCTTTTTCTTAAACTATTTCAAGTTGTAGAAAGTAATATTTTTTAGAGTTGTCTAATCTATATCTTCTGTGTACACGAGTCAGTGAAGTCAGTACGGGTTGAGAAACGTTGGGGTACTTGAGATGGGACGGTCCGAAGAGACAGGTACCCTAAAAGGACTGTTCTTAGCTAACGGTATGGGAGGAGGTCCCCTAGAAGGACTGGGTACCTAGCTTGGACGTAGAGGGCACAGAGGACGTCTAAGAAATGGTGATTCTGTGATCCGTTCGGGAATTTTCTGTGTATGGAGTTGTATTGTTTCCGGTATAGACTGTTTGGGTATTGATTATAGTATCACTTACCACTTTACACCTTTCGAAAGATTCCAGACTTTGTTCCGTTCCCACGGGTGAGAGGAGTGAGGATGAGTTATGTCCTGACCTTCAGGATCAGTCTTATTAGTCCACTTTTTTTCTTTATTTTCGTAGGTTTGTCATTTTCTTCCTTATTTTAATAGAAACAAACGTCCATCATACTAGAATACATATCTTTTGGGATTTCTACAGTGTTTTTTTGACAATCTTGATTAGTTACTTAAGTCGTTTCAACATCTTATATTTTTGGTTGTATGTCTTTTGTCGACGTAAAGATATATGATTGTTGTTTCGTACGCTTTTTCTTTATTTTGTTAAGGTAAGTGTTGTCGTAGTTTTTGTTAGTTTATAAATCCTTATTTAAATTGGTTCCTCTATTTTCTAGACGTGTGATTTTTAAGACTACTCCCTTTGACTTCTTCTGTGTTTACCTTTACGTAGGGTCCGAGTACCTAGTCTTATTAATTATAACGATTTTACGGAAATGATGAGTTTCCGTAGATATCTAAGTTACGTTGGGGATATTTTCAAGATGATTGTAAAAAGTGTCTTTATCTTTTTGTTAGGTTTTTACAAATACCTCAGTGTTTTCTGAGGGTTTATCGACTTCGTTAGAACTCTTTCTTCTTGTTTCGACCCCCGTAGTGTAAAGGAATAAAGTTTGCTATGATGTTTCGATATCATTAGGTTTGTCACACTATAACCGTATTTTTATCTGTGTATCTGGTCACCTTGTCTTAATTCTCGGGTATTCATTTGGGAACGTATGTACTAATTGATTATAAACTATTCCTCCGGTTTTTATGATCTACTCCTTTCTTCACAGAGAAGTTATTGACCACGACCCTTTGACCCCTTTGACCCATTAGTATACATCTTCTAACACGATAGAAAATCGTGAGTGTTTTTAATTGAACCTTACGTAATCTCTGTTTGTACTCTAACTTTGATATTTTAAGGATCTTTTTTTTCGTATCCTCTTTTCGAGGAACTGTAAATAGAAACCGTCGTTAAAGGATCTATACTGTGGTTTTCGTGTTCGTTGTTTTCGTTTTTATTTATTCACCCTGATATAGTCATTTATTCACCCTGATATAGTGATTGAGTCGTCCTGATTTTTCAAGATGTGTCGTTTCTCCGAGAGTTGTTTTAGTTTACCGTTAGATACCTTACCCTCTTGTTAAACATTTAGTATATGGACTATTCTCCAATTATTGGTTTTATATTTTTATTGAGTATGTTGAGTTGTTCGTTTTTTGTTTATCTGGTAAAATTTTGACCCGTTTCCTGGATTTATCTGTAAACAGGCTTCTTCTGTATATTTCCCGGTTGTACATGTACTTTTTCACGAACTGTATTGTTTAACATTCCCTTTATTTATGTATAGTTTTGGTGTTACTCTATACTGGAGTGCAGACGATCTTACTGATAGAAACTTTTCTGTTCTCTATTGTTCATAACCACTCCTACACCTCTTCTCCCTTGTGATACGTGACAACCACCCTTACATTTAACCACGTCGGTGACACCTCTTGTCATACCTCCAAAGAGTTTTTAAATTTTTTCTTGATAGTATACAAGGTCGTTAGGGTGAAGAACCTGTGCATAGGTATCTCTTACCTTTGTTTTAGAGTTTCTCTATAACCGTGTGGGTGTAAGATACTTCCTAATAAGTGTTATCGGTTATATACCTTTGTTGAATTCACAGGTAGGTGTCATCTACTTAGTTATTTCTTCTACACCTCTATATATGCATATATGTGTATGTTCATCCGTAAACAACAACGAATCGACGATTCAGCACAGACTGAGAAAGTGTTGGGGTACCTGATATCGGATGGTCGGAGGAGACAGGTACCCTAAAGGGTCCGTTCTTATAACCTCACCCAACTGTACAGAAGGAGGTCCCCTAGAATAACTGGGTTCCTGACTTAGGTACAGAGGACGTGAACGTCCGCCTAAGAAATATTTCTTATCCGTACATACATACATATCCGTATGTGTCTCTATAACACCAAGACCGAGGTTTGGTGACGTTATTTCGTTTATAGTGTTATTTCACTCAGTGTACTTACAAAAACAAAGGGGGACGTAAGTTTTGAATACAAATGTTATTCAATTCACACAATGCACACGTTATCGTGATACGTAAAATTTTACATGGATGGAATTAATTTTATGAAATAACGATTATCGGTTTTGTACTTTTGTTGGATTTACAGGTAATTATCTACCTATTTCTTCTATATCATGTATGTAGATGTTGTCTTACGATGAGTCGGTATCTTTTCTTACTTTATTACGGTGAACGTCGTGGTACCTACTCGGATCTCTAATAGTATAATTCACTTCATTTAGTTTCTGTTTATGATATACTATAGTGGATATACACCTTAGATTTCATACTATGTTTACTTTGTCTTTGTCTAAGTGTCTGTGTCTCTTGTCTGAACAACGGTTCTCCGTCCACCCAGTCTCTCCCTATCTAACCCTCAAACCCTAATCGTCTATGTTTGATGATGTATATCTTACCCATCCCTTAAGGGACCACCAGGTCACCAATCCTGAACGTGACAGTGACGGTACCGGGTCCAAGTTAGAGAGCAGTCCCTTGATTCTAGGATGTTCAGTACACCGTACCGGTTTTTTTTTTTTTGTCTTATTTAGTTGTTCCAGGATGATATATCGTGTTCAGATATAAGTTATAGGACATTATTTGGTATTACTTTTTTATACTTTTTATTATGTATATATACACATTGATTTAACGAAACGATATGTGGTCTTTGACTATGTTGTAATATTTAGTTAATATGAAGTTAATTTTTATTTAAATTTTTCTTTCTTTACCATTTTGTTAATATTATCAATTGTAGTTTCTAGTGATTAGTGTCTATTGTTATGTTATTATTACTTTTTCATACTTTGTAACACTGTTAATGGTTTTATACTGTATCTATGTTTTTCACTCGTTTATAACAACCTTTTACCACGGCTTTCTGGACGAGCTACGTCCCAACGGTGTTTGGGAGTTAAACATTTTTTGTCTTTTACACGTTTCGTGTTATTTCGTTTCATGTTATTTTATTCCACACGGACGTATTACCTGATAATAGGTTACTATTCTTTCTTCCTTAGGATGGTAAACACTGTTTGTCCTACTTTGAAATCTTGTAATACGATTCACTTCATTCAGTCTCTTTCTGTTTATGACGTACTATAGTGAATATACACCTTGGATTTTTTCAACTTCGGTCTCTTTGTCTCTCATCTCACCATCAATGGTCCCCGACCCCCACACCACACCCCATTCCTGTCACACCCTCTTTACAACTCTATAACCAGTTCCCCACATTTGAAAAGCAATATTCTAGTTTTTCAAAACCCTAGATAACACGTCTTATCCCTACTATTGATTACTACGATATAATATATGAGTTTTCAATGATTCTCTCAACTATAATTTAAAAGAGTTGTGTTTTTTCTTTATCACTAATACGTTACCCTACTCCATACTCGGTTACAATACGACCGTTAGTAAGACGTTATATAATTGTATAGTTGTATAACATGTACAAATTGAATATGTTACAATATACAGTTAATGTACAGTTATGTAGACCTCTTTTTTTCTTTTGTTTATGTCGCGGGAGTCCTAAACGGACTTAAAAGTCCCGGGGAGTTCGGTGAAGGGTGAGTCTGGAGGGATAGAAACAGGGTAGAAACTTTTTCCAAGAAGAAGTTTGTAGATTTGATAGAATAAAGAGGTCTCGGAATTTTCTTTAATTAGTAATTAGAGATTATCCAATAATTAATCTGTAATTAGTTGGGACAGTAGACAAGTGAGTTTTTGAGTCTTAAAAAGGTCTACATAAGAGACTGAATAATTGACGATATCTTGTTTTGTTTTGTCGTTTTTTTGTTTGTTTGTTTGTTTGTTTTTTTGTCAAGACACCAGTTTATGGAAACCCTTTACGACTCGTTTCGTTTCAATTCGTTTAAGGAAGTAAATGTTCTTCTATGCGTATACCGTAAAGACATCGAATAAATTGATGTCTCGGTAAGGGAACAAGTGAAAAAAAAAAAGAGTAAGTGAAAAACCACACATACTCACCTTAAAGTGTCTATGGTTGGGTCTCACGTGTGTGTGTGTGTGTGTGTGTGTGTGTGTGTTACTACTCTTATATGAGTTTATCTTTTAGATATTTACTATTATCAATATCGTCTTCAATAAGATGTTATTACCCAAAAAATTCCCACAAAAGAAAGGAGATATTAAAAATAACAAACGTTTATCAAAAATTTTCCATTTTTTTTTAATCCTTATTATCGATTGTAATTAGTAGAGTTGGATCTTTAAGAAAAATGTTTTAATTCCCCACTATTAAGTATTTTGTCCAGTTAATTAAAAAAAAGTTATAAGTTTTCTACGGGTGACTTCTTAAGGAACCAAGAGGTCACCAACCTTGAGGTGTAAAAAATGACGGTTCCCGGCCTCAAACTGGAGACCAGACCCTTGATGTTCTAGGGTGTTCGGCGCGTCACGTCGGTTTTGTTTGTTTTTCGTTTTCAACGAGTAACCAAAAATATTTTCTACTTAGAGGAGCATATAAATTTGATACGAAGTTGAGAATATTCATCTTTATGTGTACAATTCCCGTTATTAACGATATACCATCTGGGTGTTCTTCCAAAGCAAATTAACTCGAGAAACTTCGATGTAAATGACCCATTTTAAACGGTAGACGACCATATAGACGATAATACCCTGTAATCATTTGTGGTAATTGTCTCAATTAATAAATTAACTTTAATGATATAGTACTAAAGAAAATAGGGGACGTGGTTCATAATTTTATTTTCCCCACCTCTGGTATTCGTAAGATAGATGAGAAATTTTAAAAAATAATAAGGTAATAAACACTAGGGGACTACGGACCGCACGACACTAAGTACCCCAGTGTCTCAGTATGTGTTGACTCACTGACTTGACTTGACTTCTATTCAATACTGGTTGGATCTGTCGTATAATTTTTCGTCTCTGTAATCTAGTTGTTTCCAGGTAGATCAGTTCCGATACCAAAAAGGTCATTAGTACATACCTACACTCTCAACCTGAGATTTCTTTCGACTCACGACTTCTTAATTACGAAAACTTTACACCACAACCTCTCCTGAGAACTCTCAGGGAACCTGACGTTCCTCTAGGTTGGCCAGGTGGGATTTCCTCTAGTCAGGACCCACAAGTAACCTTCCTGACTACGACTTCGACTTTGCAGTTATGAAACCGGTGGACTACGCTTCTCGACTGAGTAAACTTTTCTGGTACTACGACCCTTTCTGACTTCCGTCCTCCTCTTCCCCTGTTGTCTCCTACTCTACCAACCTACCGTAGTGGGTGAGTCACCTGTACCCAAACCCATCTGCTGCCCTCAGTCACTACGTGTCCCTCCGGACCATACGACGCCAAGTACCCCAGCGTGTCTCAGTCTGTGCTGACTCGCTAACTTGACTTGTCTTGACTACTATAGGTTTGTCGTTATGAAAAGGGGTTAAAAGAAGACCGAGATGAATTTAAGTTCCGTACAATGTCTCCTTGGACCGTCCGATATCAGACACCCCAGCGTTTCTCGGTCTGTGCTGACTCGTTGATTGTGATGACATACTCGAACCGAATTCCGAGGACACAACGGTCAGACGTACAAGGGGACAGACTTGGACACACGGCGTCTCAGGAGGCGTGTGTTTCCACACGATACGACACAATCGGTGCGGGCTGAGAACCACTCGGGTGCCTGATATCGAGTGACCCGAGGTGACAGGTACCCTAAGAGGTCCCTTCTTATGACCACACCCGACGGTACGGAAGGAGGTCCCCTAGAAGGGGTAGGTCCCTAACTTGGGCACCGAGGACGTAGAGGACGTGACGTCCGCCTAAGAAATGACGACTCGGTGACCCCTGTAGGGATATGTGTTCTCATAGAGTACGATTTCGGTGACCAGGAAGGTCTCGAAGGTGGGTCACACCGAAGAGAGAAGACGTTCAAAGGATACGGTCTTCTAAGTAAATTCATGAGTAATATGGTAAGACGAAAGTAAGTGTAACTCTTTTCTTTTAAATTTCGGGTAACGAATAAACAAAAAGACTATACAGTCTTTAACAAGTAATAAAATATATCACTTGGTGGTTTTACAGATTGAGAGAAAACTACTAGTTTTTATTCTAAGTTATAATTGTAGTCTTTGAGGCGTAGTGAGGAAGTCTCATGTCATTAATACATTTTAAAAGTATATAAAGGAGTGACACTTTATATTCGAAAAACGTTTTCCTTCCCACGAAGTCTTATGTGTGTGTGTTTTGATGTATACTTAGTTAATCGAAAAGAGTTTCTTTGTTGTTTGTTATTTATTCCTTAATTGACGTAAAGTATAATATTAAGGTACACCAATTTTAGAGTGAGACGAAATTGTTAATTAATTAGAGGAGATCTTTTACTGAACACAAACTAAGGACCTTCTTTGTTTTTTGTAGTACTTAACCCGATGTAGTCCATTAAAGTGTTCATATTGAGTGGGTGACAGACTTATTGCAGTGTCACTCTCCCTTCTTATAAATACCACCGAGGAAGGAGCGTAGTATTTAAAGTGTCCTTGCTCCTTTAAACAGAGTATGTGTCACTTCTTATGACTACTTTAAAGGCTTCCATCCGAGACAGTTACGATCACTGTAATCCCCTAAAGTTTACATTATTTTTTACTTTTCGTGTTCAGGTGTCAGCATAAAAAGAGGGAGGGGTAATCTTAGATTTTAATATGACTTTCGTAATTCATTTTCTTTGACCGTAAGATTTTCGTCGTTAGGTTCACTGTAGCCCGTACCTTTTCCAAACCCCGTCGAGGCGACAAGGAAGAGTCGGACAATGATTTGCACACACGGAAGAAGGAGAGACAATTCATGAATCTTCATCGATTCTGTTACCGGTTTAAGTGTCGACACTTTCTTCGGGACTTTTTATCTGTAGTAGTCATTACTGTTCAAGTGGTAAGTCTCTTTGGTGCTTCTGACGGACTGACTCTGGTGAGACGAACATAATGTGTGATTCAGAAGACTGAATCTTTCCCTTTTAGACCCTTTTAGACGAAGACTCTTTTAGAAAATTTTTCTTTCTATAGTAATAGGATCTCCCTTCCTTTGACAACAGTCGTAATTGGAATTGGCTCACTGCTGTGTGTCCAACATAGGTGTTCGTTCTATTTTTATTTACGTTGTTTCCTTTCGAATAAGAGTAGGAGACACGAGAGTCACACACCCTTTGGCTCGTCGTCCGGGACCAGGTGGAAAACTAGTACACGTTCAGGTGAGACAGATTCCCCTAAATCGAGTACTTTTCTTGGTCACACTCTTTTGGTCCTTTCTAAACGGTACTATTTCAGAGGACACCCATTGAAATTTATTCGTCGGTAAATTTACCCTCCGTTCCTTTCGTTTATCCATTTATTAAGTGTGTTCAACTCAGACTGTGTAAAAGTCTTCCATTATTTTACGTTATATATACGGATGTATTTCTTTATTAAGTCGAAACGTAACAAAATCGACCCAACGAGTTCTTTAGATACTACTATGACGGAACTGGAACATGTTAATGGATCTTTTCGTCGACATTAGTGATGACTTTCCCTTCACGAGTATTTAAGGAAAACTTAATATTAAGGGTTTATTAGTGTGGTATTTATTAAAAATCTTAAGATCTAAGAAGGAGAATAAAGTAAGAAGAGAGTCATTATTGACAGAAGATAAGGAAGAAGTCCCAGACTATAAAAGACTACAAAAGTCGTATCTGACACAAAAATAAAAACCGAAGGTTCAAAAACTTCACGATGACTCTCGAAAGACGGGTTGACTGCAGAAGAGTGTCTATAGGTGCTCAATCGTAGAGAAGAGAAAAAGAATGTTAGACGGTCTTCCTTTTTTTAGAAGAGACCGACTCCTTACATTCGGTCTTTGTTCTCGTGAGGGACCACCTGTAGATGTCACTATGGCGGACTTTTCTTTGCCTCGTGAAAAGGAGGTCAGAGACAGTTCTTCCCTACCAATTCTCCTCCCGGTATGTACAATGACTGGTTTAGTCTTAAGAAAACTCTCATTCACCTCCAACACCTCTATTCCTGTGGTTTTTTGTCTACATTTGGTCCTTAGAAGCCTCGTTTGTAAGATACCGGTAAGATCTATAATTTCAATCTTTATCACTTAAACAAGGAACCCATCGACTTCACTTCGTTCTTTATCTTAAACGATTGAACACCTCCCCTCCCTTTTCTCTCCGTATCAACCATTTATTGTACTACCAGGAAAGGAGTAACCCCTCCTTCAGAAGTAAGATCGACGTGTGTTTCTTATTTCGTGTAATGACTAACTTTCCTATACCACGGACTAGAGGGTCTCAAAAGCTTTCAGTCATTGTTAAATTCTATATTCTTGAATTAAAGACGTACTTACACAATTACTATGTTTTCCGTGTAATTCCATGTTATATAGAAGTTAAAAGGAGACATAAATTGAGACCTTACATTTCTCTATAAGTACAAAGGTCGGTCAAATATAACATCAGTACCAATAATTGTCCGAAAGAGATAAAATTCTTCGACCAACACCTTATATAAAGTCAATTGTGACGGTCATCGGCTTACTGTACTTCTCCACCCAAGTTCTGGCGTCTAAGAATGTTTTGTTCACTTTAGTAGTCCAGTATAGACATATTAACCGTCCTGAATTATGATGGAGTCGGACTTACTTTTTATAATGTATTATTTTGTTTTATTTACCTTTATTAGAAGATACTCACGGTTATTGAATTTAAATACCCCAGTAGATATGTTTAGTGTTAAAGATTACCTAACGGTTTATACACAGACTCCTGAAAGTAAAGGTCGACACATGTAAAATAATAGTAAACTTCCCGATCTTTTAACATCAGAATTTAATTCACACTTTTACCCCTGTATTCGTTTACAAACATTTTACCTATCACACGTCTCTAAGTTATTCGTTTGACATATAAAGTGTTCTCCAAAATAATGTCAAATTAATATATTCACCACTTTAAAGTAAGAAAGAAGTCAAGTTTCTTTATAGGACTCTGACATTTACCATTTATGTCTATAAAGTTGACGGTCCGTGTAACAACTCCCCCTTCGTAAGTTGCCTATGTCGTCGTGAAAAGTTTAATTTCATGGTAAAGATCCTAATGTTATGGGTATAAAATGTCTCCACACTTTTGAGTCGAATACAATGTCTACTTCACTAGACCCATATCTCTTTAATCAGGTTTACTCCGGACCTTGGGAAATCTTGGATAATTCGACGAACTTCGTCCTGCGACTTAAAGGGTGACGGAATGTAGTAATCAACATTACGTCGACCTCTCTGAGTGTCGACACAAGTATGGTGAAAGTAGGATTAATGTAAAGGTACTTTAATGTGACGTGCCTAAAATAACGTTAGTCCTCTACGGGTGACTGAGGAATTACCTTTGGACCCCCTTTCTGGGTTCAAATCACCTAGAGTTAACCCCAACCAATACAAGAGGGGTTGTTCCCTATGAAAACGGTTATAGACTTCTGTAAAAGTCAACTATGTTGGACCCGGACCCTCATCCACATCCGTCCACGGTAACCGTAGATCACTCCTCTCTGGTTCCTACGACGGTTTGTGGGGTGTTACGTGTCTTGTCAGAGGTTGTTACTAATCGGCGTTTACAGTTATCACAATATCAACTCTTCAGGACGGGATTTGTAAGTGTCACATAAAACTTCACTAAAGGATTTTACCTAGGGAGGTAAACTATTCAGTGGGTTAGGTTAAATCCAACTACGGATGACCGACATTTTGGTCTATGAAAAGTTAGTCAAAGGGTTGATGTCCTTACATAACATAGATCTCGAACCACGAGAAATAAGTTTCCTGGAAATATTACACAAAGACCGTGTCCTTCCTTTCCTCCTTTAAGACTCGGAGGGTCTATTCTTCTTTACGGTTCACAGAATAAGAAGTATCGGATTCTACTAGAGGTTACTCAGTATAGGAATATCTTAGGGTAGGAGAACTTTCACTGACCCTGGACACTCAACGAACTTGTACCTTTTCATCTACCCTGTGATAAGAGTACTACTACGATGTAACATATTTTGAGAATCTTCTAACCTCATTCTGTAATAGGACGACCGGAATTTCTTAATTCGAAGGTACAACACTTGACAGATACTTCACCCAGTACATAGATCCTCGATACCCTCCAAAGATCCTACACTCCTATCGGAGGTCAACTGTCAATCATTCGTCGGTCATTGGAGTCAGGATGTTAGAGTTCCTCTATTGGACAGTTGTTAGCCCCCCTAGAACCCTCCCCTAGAACCCTCTTCTAGAACGGGGTCAACTGGAAGTCTACTGTGACGTCGAGACCGACTCCGGTCTTGACGTCCGGACACTCTGGGACTCGTCTCCCGGATCAATCCGACACAAACTTACACTCGGTGTCTTTATCACTCTATTATATTACGCACAACAAAATTCGTAGAACTCAACACCATTACACAATGAGTCGTGGTCTTACTTGAGTGTTACCTTCTCGTGACAGACACCACGACTTCTCCTTCATACGTGGCATACGATGAGAAATAATTAGACCGAAGGATTATGTGTGTGTCTCTCAGACTCCACTACAACCCTAATCCTAGTGAGACTTTACCGTAGATTTCCGGTTAACCGTCGTCACTTAGTTTTCCTCGGTGTATAGCTTTTCAGGTATGACAAAATGGTTTGTTTAATACCTTTCGGAGGTCTATAGTTGAAGTGAATAAAAGAGAGGTTTCACTGGTCTAGTGGGTGGGGATTCACCCTTCTTTGTACTCTACGAAAAGACACTCTTTGTCGGCGCACCACCGGACGGTATCCTTGGGAACCATCTTGAAATGATCCAGTCCTCCCGCTAAAGTTCCCCTACTTTAAGAGGTAAAGGTCGACGTTTTTAGGGTGTCGGATGGAGGACGGGAATCTCCCTGACTTGTATCTAATTATTCGTCACCACGGGTCAGGAAGTAGATCCCAAAGCCCTCCTTCTAAGTTTATCTCAAGTCCACTTTCATCTTCACTGAGTTTCTTGGAGACAGTCACTGTGAGCGGTCCCTATTTCCCCCTACCTACGTTTGTCTTGACAGGGTTAATTTTCATACAAGTGTACGCACCCGTGTGTGTGTGTCGTTTACACCCTAGATTTGTTTTCACGAATATTACCTTTCTTATTTAAAACCTACCTCTTTCGTTCACTGTACTTATTAGTCTCCTTCTAAATAAGTTCATTTGTATTCTTATTAAATCACTGAGTTCGGGACTACCTTTACTTTCTTTTGTCTAAGATATTTTTATCATTCTTTTTACTTAATTATTTTTTTTATCTTACTTTTCTTTTCCCACGACCGTCTCGACTCCTTTATTCTTCTTTTTACTATATGACACACTGAATTTTTCTCGATCTCTGTCCCCGTCGTTACCATTACAAATAACTCTATTTATTCTATGTACTCCACTATCCTTGAATAGATTCCGGTCTCCGTCACACCTACCTTTTCTTACTTGTGTCTAAATCCCCTCTCTCTTCCCTACGTCTTTTTGTCCAGATAAATCATTCGTCCTTCACTTACTTATGTCTTGGTGAGACTCCTTAAGCTCGTTCCCTAAAGATCTAGGTTCCCGTCAGACTCAGTTCACGATTCACGATTCCTTTCCAGTAGTTACTCATCTGGTTCTCCCCCTTTTAAAAGAGAGATGTTTCCTTCCTTTTAGTGTCCTGAAAGGTAACACCACGGAACTCCCAGGAACTAGAACTACCCGACAGTTCCCCTTTAGACTTGAAGGGTCTAGTTTTCCTCTTGTCGTCCCCACATAAACTAGTAGACATCAAAAGTTGAACCTCAGAATTCGACGATTCTCCTCAGAAACGGTTGGTGGGAAGGAAAATTTTACCTGAAAACTAAACTCCCATTAAAAATCTCAGAAAATCTACTCTAAAGACAGAACTCTATCATTCGACAGAATCCTTAGGACCGTTGTCCAGTCCTCCGAAAACAGACAGAGACAGAGAGACAGAGACAGAGACACAGAGACAGAGACAGTTCTTAAATTCGACGTCAACCACGAAAAGGGGTCATAGTGGGGTAGATTCCTGATGATTGAACGGTTACCTTTTACCATGAACCACGATGAGAGATGTCCCTTTACCTCGGTCACTCCTCCTTGGTTTTACGAAATAAGTACACAATCTATATGAAATCGGTTGGAGGATGTCTAGACTCGTTACAAGAATTAAGAGATGGGATTCACAGATAAGAATTATGTCATGTCTTTTCTTTCGCTACTTTTTGTAAGGAATGTCACTACAAAAAAAAAAATTTTTTTTTCTGTTTGGTGTCAAAGTTTTTGTTAAGTATCTTATTAAAAGACTTTATAAATAATACTTCATCTCCGGTCTCAAACCCCAATTTCATGATGATTGTTGTGTCATCCCTTTCCTCTCCTAATCGGTTAATCCTATACAGAATAAAACGTTAAAGTCTAAGTTGGAGGTCACGAGAAACGTTAGTTCTGGGTACCCTTCGAGTCAAGTCATGTGCGTTTAATTAAGTCGTTGGTGACACCAGTAACCGATAAAACGACGATTAAACGATAAAATTTGTTTCAGACTTTTCACTGAACCACGAGACGTTAATAGTAAATCAAGACCGATTCTTTCGATTGAAGGGGTGTTACGACCAACTGACCGTTGTCCCTCTGGGTCCTGTGGACACCGTAGTGATACCACGATATCGTAAAATCTCGTTAATCTATGTCTAGACGTTGAGACTGGTGGTGATCGACACAAAAGAAGCCGTTCAGAGAATTTGACTGATACGGAGGAAAAGGAGTGGAAAATTTTTGTTTCTTTTATTTTACTCACTTCCTATTTCAATTCTCCGTAGTGATTCGGACGAAATTTTGTACTTTCCTAATTTACCGTCTGAAATTCCCCTCGTGACCCGTCTGATAATCATGAAATGATATAATCAGCTTTGACAATAAAGGAATATCTACATTAACGAATACAACTATTGCACTAACTTAAAATGTTTTCTTCTGGTAGTCCCGAAAGTTTTTTAGAAGGATTGGATAAAACCGGTCACCATCCTAGATACTCCTTTCTTAGTGGACAGTGTACCCACACATACCACGCCATCCCTCACAAAATCTTCTCTCCTCGACCTCTTTAAAATCCTCATTTCGACCTGTCGTCCGAGGATAGGTCGTGGACACGGTTACCTGATAGCAATACGCAAAGAAATAGATAGAGGAGAAGATCTGATACTCAAGTACTTCCCTCTCCTGAGACAGAAAGAGAGGATCGAAAGAATTATTGTCGTTCAATAATTCTTTATTATTGAACCCTTACCCTTCTTTCGTATTAAAACCACTTCTTGACAGTTCAGAGGTAAAGTTTTGGTATAGACTATTGTAGTGAACACAACTTGTAAAGAGAATACTTTAGCGACCCAGTGATTATATCCAGGATAGAAAGGTCCGTGTCGATGAGAAATAAATTAAGAGTCGTGAAGACCATGATATAAAAGACACATCGACATTCCAGAACGGGTAGGAGGGAACCTTCAGGAGTAAATGTTAGTGGTTATCGTAGGTGTAATAGTGGTGGTCGTGGTCTTATGACTATATCCGTAATTTAGATTTCTTCCGATTTTCAAAGGTCAAGGTGAAGGGACTGTACACTGACGGTGACGTTCCTCGTCTAAGGAAGAGGGGACCCAGGAGTACAGCAAAAGTGGTACTTGTACACATAGAACAAGACTGGAAAGTCAAGTCCGACGACTCGACTGACACAAAGAGAGGAAGCAAGATACTGAGTCCGACCTGTCAGGACAACGAGAGTAGGGAACTTCAATGAACCACCATAGGTCTTGCAGGAACTGGGTTCTCCTCTCTTAGACAAATCTAGACAAGAACAAAAAAGGGGTCTAAAGGTAAAAAAGAAGAGAGATGAGACACCAGGAATTCACACAATAAGAAGAAAGGAACACCCGTCCTTCTTTCTATGAAGATCTCAAGAGTCTTTCCACAGAAACCAAAGAAGTATATAGAGTGGTAGTGGTAAGGACAAGAGAAAAATCTTTGGAGGTCCATCGTCGGGGACTCATAAAGGTGCCGTCGGACACGGGAGGGTTTAAACGTATAGTAACTGTCAAGACAACGAGGTTACAAGGAGGAGAGGTCTTAAGGGATGTAAAACTAGAGGTCGGTGGAGAGTGTACGAGTTACTCGTGTCCGTATATTTTTATTATTAAACCCCCCTGAAGGGATCATCAGATCGTCAATTTTGAGGTGTGAAGGTAACGTCCCTCGTATCCAAGGTAAGGACCAACCCTAGGGTGTACGGGACGTCGTACTGGTTATTATAATCATTAAAGGTTGGGTTTTCTATTTTTTCGTTTCACTTCGTAGCCGACCAAGTGGAACACGGGTCCGTTTCGGTACCTGACGGAGGTCCAACATTGATAGGGACTAGTTCCGAGTTCCTCCCTAAGCTCAGTGTCGGACGTATCCGTAGTCTAGTTGAGTGAATCAAAGACTGTGCTACACCGGTTGATTTAACGGAAACAGAAGACGTTTGAATAATGAGCAGTCGAAGAAATACTAACCAATGTTGGAAGAAGGATGTGTCCGACGATCGAGGAAGAAGGGAAATGTTTATGACGAGAAGAGAAAACCTTTTGCTATTAAATTTCGTAAACCCCTTCTTATTGAGACTTGTAACAACGTTCTTAGTATCCTATTTTCTCTAATAGAATTAATACAATGAGCTGTACCACGTTCTGGGTACGTCTCGTTTATGTCAAAGTTAGAGAGTAGTGACCTCTTTTCGATCGTTTTGTACATTATGTAAAAACCTTGTAAATGTGTAAGAATAATAGAGTTTAGAGTAATTATCTTATGTTCTTGGTATACAACTTAGTTATTATACGACACACCTTCCTTATTAGAGTAAATAGAACGTTACCATTCCGTCCAGATGTCGTCAGGTTGAAAGGACTAAAGTCCCTCACTTCTTTTGAGAGAAAAACATGACTGACTCCGAACTTTAAAATGTAATAAGTTAATAGGGAAATCGAATTCTGTAACTAGAGAAACCTTTTTAGAGATTTATCCATAGCCCCTAAACAGAGTTTCACCCTCGGACCACCGAGTCCCCATTTCTTAGACGGACGTTACGTCCTCTACGTCCTCTACGTCCATGTTAGGAGTCTAACCCTTCTAGAGTACCTCCTCCTTTACTGTTGGGTGAGGTCATAAGACCGAACCTTTTAGGGTACCTGTCTCCTCGGACCACCCGAGGTACCTCATCGTGTCTCAGTCTGTACTGACTCGTGGATTGTGAAGAAGAAGACCCTTGGACCCTCGTCCTAAATTATGCTGTGTATTCTCTCCACCGTGTCTTCTCACTCTCCTTCCCCGGTAAGACCCTCTACCCCTGACCTTCCTTCTATGTTCATCTTTTAGTCCTCCGACCCGAGTCGATTCTGTTCGCACTCGTTCCCAGTTGTTTAGTACTGAAGTCAGTTTAATCCGGGTTTCGAACAAAAACATACCGGGTGACGAGTTTTATGTCAAAAATTTTATAAGTATTCCTCCTTTCTTTTAGTTTTCTTTATTATTACACTTTACATACAGTCGCAGACATTTGTATCAAAGAAACCATGTGTCAGTACGGACGACCAAGTGTATGACACTAACACAGGTACGATGATGTTGTCTCGAGTTGTCAATACTGTCTCCGGTAGACTGGAGATTTCGACTGTTATAAATGATAGACCGTGAAATGTCCTTTATTAAACGTCTGGGACCGGGACCCCTTTGAGAAAACCTACATACGTTCCTTCTGCACGTTCTCACAAGTGACTTCACGACAAATGTTACCTTTCTTTACTCCTCGTTACACTTGTGGGTAATTCTGCACTGGTGTACGTGATAAATGTTATCGGTTCTGTACTCTCGTCGGACCTACAGGTAGCTGTCTACTTACCTATTTCTTGTACAGGTATACCCTGTATATATGGTACCTTATAATCGGTATCTTTCCTTTCTTAAACTCAGTCAACTTGACTCCACCTGTTTACCTCTCGGACAATATGTCTCATTTCTTTCAGTCTTTCTCTTTTTGTTTATAGTGTATGATTACGTATATATAGCTTAGATCTTTTTACCATGACTACTCGGATAAACGTCCCGTCCTTATCTCTGCGTCTACGTCTCTTACCTGAAAACCTGTGTCGTGCCTTCCTCTCCCACCTTCCTCTCCCATTCCTCATCGGACTTTATGTACGGAATGGTACACATTCTGTCTATCGATCACCCTTCGACGCCGTTGTCTCCCTCGAGGCGAGTCACGAGACACTGTTGGATCTNGAGTTCTCTGTCCCCTATATAAATATGAATACCGGCTAAGTGTGACTTTGCCGTCTTTGGTTGTGTTGTGACATTTCGTTAACAGGAGGTTGAATTTATTTTTACTTTTGAATTTTTTACAAATAATTTCTTAAGTTTCGTCCTGGAGTTTCTCTTTCTTTCACTGACGTATTGAATTAAAATCATATAAATGTGTTACTTGAGATAATTTTTTTTTGTCTGGATGTACATGTTGCATTTATATTTAGAGTTTGTGAACTACAACGTACCCCCTTTTTCTGACGTTTTCCTATGTCATATTTTGGTGAATGTATGTAAGACTTTTTATGGGATGTACTATGTCATATACCACATATCTATGTATGTATTCTCTCTATCTCTTATTTTATATTTTCTACTCTTCCTCTTTATGTGTGGGAGTCCTACGGTTAATAAAGACGTCTCCTTCTCTCCCCTCACCCTGTCTCCGGAAGTAGACACTGATATTATAAGATAACGGAATTTTTGTTCATAACTATCCTTTAATTCTTTGAGTTACACAAATGATATACATATACACGTAACTAACGTTATATCAGATATAGAAACTTTACATCCTTTATAAATGTGTTAAATTTTATTATAAAGTTTCACTGTTTTGATAAGGTCATCGGTAATAAAGATTAACAAGTGTAAAAGTCGACTAGCATTGGAAAAGATATTTGCGGGAAACTTAATGTCCTGTGAACCCTTTCCTTCAGTACGTCCAAACCAGTCATAATCGGGACACAACAACCTACGATCCTCTACGTGTGGTCACCCGTACTAATTAATGTATCAGGTATTGGAACGAGAAACTGATAGGATTAATACCACTGTGAGATCCCATACCCACTGTTTTATTAACGACGTTGGGGTCTGTTTACAAAATACTTATGACCTTGTCTCTACCTTTACCTTTTCTTAAGTCCCCGTTACATAAAGTACTCCTCACTCGGTAGAGGGTTAATGGGGAGACAATTATCTCACACGTAAAGGGTTTGTGCAACTTACTTCTTTGTCGAAGCAAAGGTTGGTGTCATAGTCCTTTTCTTTGTCTTTACACGACAAGGACAGATATTCAGTTCTTCCTGTAACGATACTTCGTACTAGTTTATAATTGTTCTTACTACAGTCTACACCATCCCTTGAATGTCGTAGACAGAATTGTAACCTCTCAAACTCCAAACGACCCCGGTCTTTCGTAAGTGTCTTTGAGGTCACGAACATAGTAGGGAGTGACAACCCAGTTTACGGACGGACTGTCCAGGAAAGAAACCGACCATTCCCACCTCCGCCTCATGATTGTTTCAAAAGTGGTGAAACATTCCTTTTTAAATACCTCTTTCCCTTTCACCCCTTGTACCCACAAAACCGTCCGAGAGAATTTAAGTACTAAGTCAGACAAACGGAAGTGATTACTCGTCCGTTCCTCTTTGTCTCTAATACGTCATAATCCCGTTCTCTGAACCCCGGTACACTGGAGGTAAAGTAATAGTCGTAACGGTGAACGACAGACACGTTTGGACCCATTCGTAGAACAGGAGAGGTTCCGGTTTACTTACTTTAGCATTCGATTATTCCGATTCCTGAAAAGAGTGTCCTAACACCTTACAAAATTTCCTTTTCAAGACGGTTTACGAAGTATTTCCCAATTCATAATATTTCCATAATCGACAAGATGGTCTGCGAAACTAAACACAGTACCCGTGGAGTCACTTCGATGAGGGTGATTAGACACACCATATACGGTACGAAACACCCTAAATGTCTTCATTCCCTCACCCTTCCCTCCGTTCTTCTCTCTCTCCCCACCTCTCCCGTCCTTTCTACGTCCTTCTTCCTTCACCTCCTTCCCTCTCTTTGCCCCTCCTTCCCTTTCTCCTTCCTCCAACTCTCCGTACAATCCTTCCTTCGTCCCTTCCTCCTCTCTCCCTTCTCTTCCGTCACCCCTTCCCTCTATCCTCTTCCCTTTTCACTTCGGACGGATTCCCGGGGTTTCCTTTTAGAACTGGTCCAGAGTAGTTATGGCTCCCTGGGTAAGATAGTCGAGACAAATGCCGGAGACCCGTCCATTGAGTCGGTAGAATAATAACAGTGGATGTTATACATCTATTAACTTGGTCAGAGAGTTTTTATGACGGTTCATTAAAAGATTCTGTTCTTTGACTCAGAGGTTTTATTTAGGTCTCGTGTGCGAGGGGACTTGCCAGAATTATTGGTTATGTCGGATCATGACACTTCTTTGTCTCTCCAAACGTTACGTTTATAGGTTCTTCGAGATTACGAACGTGAAATTTACTAAATCAAGTTAACATAGAGTAGAAACTTTTCCAGTCAAGGTGTTATATATAGACAAAAACCGGATTTCCTTGTAGAAAATACCCTCCATTACCGTGACTACGTGACAGTAACCTGGACAAAAAGGGGGGTCATCACTCTTCCGAGCCTCTTCCGTTACCGTGGGGTGAGGCCATGAGAACGGACCTTTTAGGGTACCTGCCTCCTCGGACCATCCGACGTCAGGTACCCCAGCGACTCTCAACCTGTACTGAGTCACTGAAGTGAAAGTGAAAAGTGAAGGTACGTAACCTCTTCCTTTACCGTTGGGTGAGGTCACAAGAACGGACCTCTTAGGGTCCCTACCGCCTCGGACCACCCGACGGCAGATACCCCAGCGTGTCTCAACCTGTGCTGACTTCGTTGAATCGTCGTCGTCGTCGTCGTCGTCACTCTTCCGATGACGTTACTTAGTCGAGGCACATGAGTACGAGGAAGTTGGAAATGAATATACCGAGCAAAATCTCCACGTTAAATGTTGATGTATTGTTAGTGAATAGACAAATTTCAGTCGTCTTGATGGGACTCAGCGTCGGAACTTGGTACCGTAGTTGAATTGTAAGATTGTTTTCCTTAATTTGTTTAGTCTGTACTATAATTATTGATGACGAGTTTATCTATCAACAGACATATATACCCGAAAGACACTTTACGGGTCCAAAAATGTTTTTATAACAGGACAACAGGGGAGATTCGGTATTTTTAAAGGTCTTTAAGGATTGAAAGGGAAAAAAACGTTGTTTTGGTGTATAAAACTTTACGGGGGTTGTGCTTTTACACCGTATTTTTGAGAAACAATTTATATATAGGAGTAGTGGTTCCTGGATGACACATGGTGTCCCTAGGTATGAGTTATAGGACATCGCTAGATATTACCTTTTCTGAGAGATTTTCTTATACGTAGATCTGTATATTTATATATTAACTTAGTGAAACAATATGTGGACTTTGATGGTGTTGTAACATTTAGTTGATATAAAGTTAATTGTATATATACAGGGATAGTTAACAAGTCTTTTATAAACTGGACAGGTAAATGGTAAAAATTTCGGTTCAAAAAGTGTCCTGGGAACCCAAAGTAGGGAGGGAGAAAAGAAAGAATAAATGAAAAATTTAATACTTTTATACTAGTGTCTAAATGTTATCTGAACCTTTTATGTTTTGTTTCAGTGTATATCAAGGTGATATATAATGTTAATAAAAATTCATCTTTTTAAGTCTAAAAATCAACCAAAGTTATCGTTTAAGAGTCTTTAATTATCTTACTTATCTGTCTTTTCATCTTCCTATGTCATCTGGACTTTTCGTGATGTTTGGTTAAGTTGTATTAGTTCTAAATACGTTAGAAGTGTGTTGTCGTCCTATGTTTAAGATAAGCTCAAGAGTACCTGATATTTGGTCCTCTGTGACCTTGTATAGGTCCCTGTATTTTGTTCCACGTTTTTAAAGTACCAGATTTCTATAACTTTAGTATACCTCAGACAAGAGAATAGTGACACCTAAATACAATCTTTAGTTATACTTTTCCATAAACTTTTATTAGGTGTATAAAAGCTCACGTTACACTGTAAATGGTTCTCTCTAGAAATTGAATCGGTATCTTTTATAGTTATTTCGAATTTTTTCCCTCTAACATCTCTTCTTTTGTGAATTTACTCTTTAATTATTGTTTTACTCTTTAATTTAGTTTCTATGAATTTTTTTTTGAGGTGTATTAACCTTTAATTTACAGGTGAAAATTTACTACCCACATAGATTCTTCGGTGTTGTTCTTTTTAAAATTTTATAAACATTGTGTTATTTCTACTTTTCTCTTCAATACTCTTAAACAACGTACGACGACTTCGACGAGTTACGTTGATGTTAACCTTAGAACTTATTCCATACTTTTGTTTATTACCTGTGGTCATATTTTAAAACACTTTAAACTTGATTTAGACATGAAATCAATTATTATGACGTAGTGTACAATTAAAGGACCTAAATAAAAAATTTATATCATAAAATATAAGAGTCTTAATCTAATCTTCAAAGTTCAGAGTAAGTTTTATAAAAAAATTTAGTGATTCTTTTATTCGAAAGATCTGAAACTCGTCATTATGATCGGGTTAGGGCGAAGAACTAGTGAGTCCGTGTAGTGAAATCATTAACAGTGGGTAGAGAGAACACAGAAGTCAGGGGGGGGTAAAATAGTGACGGTAGGTGTAAGTTTGTAGGACATTATAAAGGTCATAGTTTTTTATTTCGACAGGATCCTTAAGACACCGTCAGGTCACTGGTGGGACTCCGGTTAAGGGTATTAGTTGCGAGGGGAGGGTAGAAACGGTAAAATAGGTGTCTAAACTGTACCCCTTAGGGAGAGACAAGATTTACGAAAGGAGTGTCTGAAGGTCCTGAGGTACGAACCAAGAGAAGAGGAAACACCGGTTAGAAAGTTAGAGAGCTCGAGAATTAAAGAAGACGGAGGTTTGTAGTCCCACGAGACCCGGGTCTGGAAGAATAAGACGTGTGTACGAGTCCATTTGAGTACTTTGGACCTGACTTTGGTGTAGATAGGTGACTGGAACGGTTTTAAACACAGAAGTCTGACCTGGAGAAGAGTCTTTAGGTCTGAGTGTAGGGTATAGAGTTTGAGTTAAGTACTCTTTTAGGATGAGCATGAAAGAATCTGTATATAGGTATTGTGTCGTTGAAGAGAGATAGAACCGGTACCGTTGACCCAAGATTTGATGGTAATAGTGATCGGACATAAGGATAAGACGAAGACGGAAACGGTGGATGTCGGATTAAAGGTAAACCGTCGGTCTTACGATGAAGATCTGACAGTCGAGTGCTACGAAGGACTTCAAAGGGTAGTGTGAGTCCCACTTTCAGGTTCAAGATCGGTACCGGGAGTCCTGACTGGGTTACATGGAGAGACTAGAGTGACGATCGTCAGGAGGTTAACAAGTGACCCGAGATAGGTGTCCGTAGAGAGACATAGAGTAACTTGTACAGTTTGTAGGAGGAACGAGTCGCGAGCGTGAGGATCGACTCTATCACTGTCACGAGTGAAGGAGTAAAAGGAGTCCAAGATGAGTTTGCAGTGGGTCGACCACACCGAAAGAACGAAGGGATATATTTGTCGTGGTTGGGTTGTGAGAGTGTACAGTAAATAAAAAGGAACTTCATGACCAGTGACGATCTTTGTGACATATAAGTGAACAAAACGAAGAAAGAAACAACAGATACATAGAGGAGAATTGTATTTGTAAAGTCCCCGTCCCTGAAAAAATATCTCACGGACTCTGACTCAGGCGGTGTGTTATCTATAAGTTATTGATAGTAATCTAAATATCTCATGTTGTAAAATTACCGTAAGATAGTTAATTAGTTGATTAGTTACTCAAACCGTTAATAACTAACACTTGAATGACACACATTTCTTAAAACGATTTTCAGTTCTTGAGTATCAATTTCAATCTTTTTATTCGTCAGATCAAGTTATTGATTTTAGGTAATACCGTATTACACAAGTAATCTGAAACTGTCATTCCTGAGCCCCCTCCAACTCCTAGTCTTCGAGACCTGTGTCTAGTCAGTAGTCATCCTGACGACACAAGAGCTTCACTACCGAAGAAAAGAGTGAAATATGAAAAGACTTCTTATTTATGAATTTTTTTAGACTCGAACAATAATATTAGTCTTTTTTAGTTACTTAGAGAAAAAGAGAACGAGAAAAAAGAGAGAGAACGAGAGAGACAGGACGGAGACAATAGTGTAAAGGAAGAGACTGACTGGGAGTACGTAAGAACATTTCTGGGAACACCTATAATACCCAGATAGGTCTATTAAGTTCTATTAGAGGGTAGAGTTTTAAGAATTGAATTAGTGTGACGTCTCAGGAATACCGTAGACTTTATTGTAAATCCTAATCGTGTGTCTGTAGAAAACCCCTTCCTAGAATATGAAGGATTTTATCAGTAAGTGATACTTTTGTTATCCTTTTCTACATCGTAAAACTGAGTAGTCTAGTCATTGAATACGTACGGTTTTGATGTCGTCTTGAATTCTTATAATCTATAATAATTGTATTTTGTACGAAGTGAACCACGAACCGAAACTCACTTTCCCACTTGTGTCCGTCGGGACTGACCAGTACTCGTAAAGACCCTGGACCAGTTACAGATGTTTGGTCACCTCCTTTCCTCTGTTCCTACACTCGAGTAGAAGAGTAGAATACACTTCTTTCAAGTGACACGTTCTTTGAACAATACCTCGATTCACGAAGAAGTTTTAGACCCCCGACGACAATACTAACGTAAAATATGATAAAAAGAGACATTCTAAGTACCTCAATATTTGACATCCTTGATCTCAAACTGAAAATGTTATCACAAAGGGGAGTTTATTACGAAGGAAATACGACGAAGATATTTTTTTATATATTGTTTCGTAATAAAATCCTTGAATCCAGTAGATATTATATACTTAGGGTGTAGAAATAACGAGAAGTACGTAGAGTTTATAAAAATTTTTTGGATTTACAAGGTTTTAATTAAAAAGAAAGGGACACTTGTTCGGGTTTCATCAATGTAAACAATTTCCAGTTTGTCTTGAGTTCAACAAATTTCCCGTTTTTCGTCTTTTCTTTGTGACTTATAGAGTAGTTTATATAAACGAATTAACTAGGAAGGTTAACAAAGACACGTGTAGTACGAGTGTTTTTTCTGTGTAAGGACCCTTCAATTTAAAGTTCCCAAACAGAGGTTAGTACCTGCTAATATCTTTTCTGTCAGAATCTTAGACTAAACAAAGGATCCATTGTGGAGAAGTTTAGACCACAGACACAGAGTAGTAAAACGAGGATGTGTGCCTATTTCTAGGATTTTGATGTATCACATTTAAAGTCCCGGTCTTCTACTGAACTCTTCCGTAGGATTTTCTTCCTAGACCCTACCTATAATAAGAAACCTTCCTTTAAATTCACTTATATTTATCTTCCTTTTTCTTTGTTTAAACCTTTGAACGACTTTGAATTAAGAGACGTCCTATAACAATAAGATCGTCCAATTAGAACCTGGGTTTGGTTTACTAAATTCAAAGACTTTGTGTACTTTATAGAGGATCAAATTGGGTTACCGACACCGTATTATATCGAGGGTCCCCTCCTTATGTCAATCTAAATCAATCTAAATATACAAATTTGTTGACACCGACTAAATGTTTGGAATTGTTACCCTAATTCTGATCTTTATATCGTATTTACTCTAAGTATATCTGACTTTTTTTTTCTTATTAGCGAGTGTATCAGAGTCCCATGTTTAAACCTAATAATTTGTGTTTATAATTTTATTGAAACTATGTTTTTCTCGGTAAGGAGTTCCATATTCTTTTCTCCCGTTTGGTATTTAACACAGATACAGGGGTAGAAGACGACATTATATCATAAGTCCTTTATAAAACAAATTTTATTAGTAATTTTCATCGGAGCTTGGTGTTTCGGTTTTCGTCTTTGTTCTCGTCGGTGTAATCCATCTGACGACGTCGATATACATATGTTTCGTTCTTCTCTATGAGTGCAAGATACGGCGGTGTTCCCTTCCATACCTTCACCTCTCCCTCTTTCCTCCTTATAGTCCTAGTCCGCCGGGCCCGGACTAAGTAGATGTGTCGATCGGACGGTCGGGCGCGGAAAACTTACCTTGACAGGTTCCAGGACTTTATCCGCAGAGTTGTTCGGAACTAAGGGGACTAATGTTTTACTTTAACAATGGTCAGTGACCGTAACCGATTTCTGTGTGAGAGAATCACAAGACGGTGGTACTCAGTGACACGTAAAGGTCGATGGGCGAAGAGTACCATCGAGTCATGGACTCGGACCGGTCCCTATCGAGACAAACTTTCCCTATTTGGTCTTATGGACCTCCAGTGTGTCTTTAGACAAATTTCTAAATTACTAAATAAAGGAAGATTATAAATGATGGAAGAAGATTCAGTTGTGGGTGAGTTAAACGGTTAACTCTTACTAAATTTTAAGTTGTCATAAACGTTTATCCTTAGCAATACCGGAAAATGTTTGATGTCTTCGGATTAATGAGATAAAAGTACAATTCGCGGATTAGAAGTAAATCATTTACCTCTAATAATTAATACGTGTGGTTGTAAATTTTTGTCATACTTAAGACACATGAATAATGATTGAACTTCGCAAGTTTAGTACATTGAAGGACGTGTTTAATCGAGTAAATACAATTTGGTCTGTCTTTTTAGAATCACTAGAAATAATTTTTGTCTGATTAGGTGACTTTACTTGTAAAAAAAGGGTAAAAATTTTCCAAAATGATTAATGATATAGTTCGGGATCTTATTTAAAAAAGGGCCCTATATGACAGACCTTAAGAATTCTACCTAAAAGTTAATTTAAATAAATAAAAACCGACACGACCAAGAAGAAAGGACACGGGTTCGAAAGAGAACGACGTCCCTCTCTCCTGATAAGAGATCGACGTCACGTACCCGAAGAGTAACGTCGCCGAAGAGGAACAACGTCTCGTCCCCGAGATCCTACGTTCTCGAGATCCCACGTTCCGTCTAAGAATTGGTGACCTGGTGGTCCCTTCTGGTAAAAAGTGAAAAAAAAATTCGTGGTCTCTTTAGTGGATTATTCCATCTACTACCTAAAGAATGAGGGTGCATCCAATCGGGGTGGTAAAGACTGAAAAGTAAGGAGACGTAGACTGAAACTACTAGTTGTCAAGGTTTGAATGTGTAAATTCTTAAAAGTCACTATCTAAATTTTGTACGAAACTAAGTCCAGGTCTTTTTCTGTGGACTGGTCATTAAGTGTGTAATCTGTATAAAGAACCAGTACACAAGCAGTCCAAACTTTACCCTTGTCCCTCCGTATAAGACCCTCATGACTAAATAGACCTAGGGATTTTTTGAGGTTGGTGTTAACTTTATACACGGTCTCTGTATCATGGTCTAATACGGTGGGGGTTTATACGGAGAAACTGTATGTCTAATAAAACTCGAATTCCGGTAACTCTTGGTCAGGTTCAAGATTTTTGTCCCGTATTTAAAAGGAAAACACTTTCTTTATAGGTAAATATTTACTTTAAAGGTAAGTATCTCTACAAAGGGAGAGGGAATGGTCAACGATTCCTGAGAATGGTTGTGGATAGGTCTCTCTTCCGAGGTTTAATTTAGACGACTTGTTTGGAATAATGTGTCGGAAACAAATGGCATAGAAGGGACCAGTAGAAAGGAATTGAACGGAGAGGGTGTGTCTTCGGGGTTTGTGGAAAAACAAACGTAAATTTATGTTTAAGATTGGTGAGAAAACCTAATAAGTGTTGAATGACGAGGGAACACATGTGGTGTTCTGTGTATAATTATTTGGGGACAAACAAAAACAGAACAATTAAACAAAAACCGGTCAGAGTAAATATCCCGGGGTTGACCTCTTGGCTTCTAACCATCTCCTTCTCTAAAAGGGAAGATATGTCATGACAGAGTATTTAAAAGAGGACAATGGTGTCTTAAACCAGTCTTGGGGTTGAGACTACGTTTGAACAGGACCTTACAACTCGTTTACGTTATTAGGGACTTCAGATTCAAATTAGTAGTGGTATTATAGTTACACTAAAAGATGAAATATCCCAACAAATCTCCTGATTTCCTCTAACATATGTATTTCGTAGATCTTGTTTTTTACGGACCTAATTCACCTACCAGTTTATTATACCAGACGGTCTAGTCATATTTTATCTCTCTTTCGATTTGATTAGTAAGTAGGACTAGAAACTAGTGAGAGATTATACACTCTGTTGTCTTACAACACGTATGATTTTATCGTAATACCATAGTTATCAGTAGTAGTAGTTGTTATTTCTTTTATAATGTGTACAGACCCACCTTAAGTCTACAGAAATAATTTTGTTTTCCTTTAGGTAAATTAAAAAGTGATATGTATAGTGATATGTATTGTGTTCACTATACATAGAAGTTTGTAGGAGAAGGTTTTTGTATTATCTTCTGAGATGTGTACCTGTAGTGGTCTACCGGTTGTCACTTTAGTCTAACTAATATAAGAAACGTCGGTTTCTACCTCTTCGAGATATGTCAGTCGTTTTTGTTCTGGTCCTCGACTGACACCGAGTCTAGTCTTGAAGAATAACGGTTTAAGTCTGAATTTAACTTCTTTCATCCGTTTTGACGATCTGGTAAGTCCATACTGGATTTAGTTTAGGGAATACTAATATGTCACCTTCACTCTTTATCTAAATTCCCTGATCTAGACTATCTGTCTCACGGACTACTTGATACCTGTCTCCAAGTAATATAACATGTCCTCTGTCCTTCGTTCTGGTAGGGGTTCTTTTTCTTTACGTTTTTTTCGTTTTACCGACAGACTCCTCCGGAATGTTTATCGACACTTTACTTTTCACTTTTCGTTTCCTCTTTTCCTTTCTATATGGGTAAACTTACTTCTCAAGGTTTCTTATCCTCTCTACTCTTTCGGAAGGAGTCACTACTCATGTTTCTTTATCTCCTTTTGTTATCTTTCCCTTTCTGATCTCTAGAGAAGTTCTTTTAATCTCTATGGTTCCCTTGTAAAGTACGTTTCTACCCGAGTCATTTCCTTTCTTTACCAGACCTGGATTGTCTTCGTCTTCTATAATTCTTCTCCACCGTTGCAGGGTCTCATTACCTCTATTTTCGTTTTTATTTGTTTACCCTGGATTAATTTGAATTTTCGAATACGTGTTACTTCCTTTGATATTCGTTCCACTTTTCTGTCGGAAATCTTACCCTCTCTTATTATCGTTTACTTCGTTGACTCTTTCTTAATTAGAGTTTTTATATGTTCGTTGAGGACGTCGAGTTGAGACCTTTTTATTCGTTGGGTTAGCTTTTACCCGGTTTCTTGACTTGTCTTTAAAGAGGTTTCTTCCGTATGTCTACCGATTTTGTGTGTACTTTTCTACAAGTTGTAGTCAGTATTAGTCTCTTTACGTTTAGTTTTGGTGTTACTCCATGGTAGAGTGCGACCAGTCCTACCGACGATAGTTTTTCAGATGTTTGTTATTTACAACCTCTCCCACACCTCTTTTCCTTTAGGAGAATGTGACAACCACCCTTACGTTTGATCATATCGGTGATACCTCTTGTCACACCTCTAAGGAATTTTTTGACCTTTCTCTTGACGGTATACTGGGTCGTTAGGGTGACAACCCGTATGTGTGGTTCCCTTGGTCTTAACTTTCTCTGTGTACATGGGGTCACAAGTAGCGTCGTGACAAATGTTATCGGTCCTGTACCTACGTTGGATCTACAGGTAGTCGTCTACTTACCTATTCTTTCGACACCATGTATATGTGTTACCTTATAATGAGTCGATAATTTTTATGTAAACTTAGTCAAGATTACTCCACCTACTTTAACCTCGGATAATATGTCTCACTTCATTCGGTCTTTCTTTTTGTGGTTATGTCATATAATTACGTATATATACCTTAAATCTTTCTACCATTACTACTGGGATATACGCTTTGTCGTTTCCTCTGTGTCTACATGTCAGAATACCTGAGACATCCTCTTCCGTTCCCACCCTACTAAACTCTCTTACCGTAACTTTGTACATACAATAGTATACACTTTGTCTAGTGGTCAGGTACAAACTACATACTCCGTCCCAAAAGTCCCGACTACGTGACCCTACTGGAACTCCCTACCTTGCTCCTCCCTCCCACCTCCGACCCAGTCCTACCCCTTGTGTACATGTGGGTACCGACTAAGTACAGTTACATACCGTTTTGGTGATATTATAACATTTCGTTAATCGGAGGTTAATTTTACAAATTTTTTATTAAAATTTTTTTCTTCTCCACCGTTATTATGTGTCTTCTTGACATGTTTTTTCTAGAAGTGTTGGGTCTATTAGTGCTACCACACTAGTGAGTGGATCTCGGTCTGTAGGACCTTACACTTGTGTTTACCCGGAATCCTTCGTAGTGATATTTGTTTCGATCACCTCCGCTACCTTAAGGTCAACTCGATAAAGTTTAGGACCTTCTACTATCACACTTTCGTGACGTGAGTTATACGGTCGTTTAAACCTTTTGAGTCGTCTCCGGTGTCCTGACCATTTCCAGGTAAAAGTAAGGTTAGGGTTTCTTTCCGTTACGGTTTCTTACGAGTTTGATGGCGTGTCAACGTCAGTAGAGTGTGTGATCATTTCATTACGGTTTTAAGAGGTTCGGTACGAAGTCGTTATGCACTTGGTACTGGAAGGTCTACAAGTTCGACCAAAATCTTTTCCGTCTCTAGTTTAACGGTTGTAGACGACCTAGTAACTTTTTCGTTTTCTCAAGGTCTTTCTATAGCTAAAGACGAAATAACTGATACGGTTTCGGAAACTGACACACCTAGTGTTATTTGACACCTTTTAAGACTTTCTCTACTCTTATAATCTGGTAGACTAGACGGAGAACTCTTTAGACATACGTCCAGTCCTGCGTTGTCAATCTTGACCTGTACCTTGTTGTCTGACCAAGGTTTATCCTTTTCCTCATGCAGTTCCGACATATATCAGTGGGACGAATAAATTACATATACGTCTGATGTAGTCCTCTTTGTGACCCGACCTACTTTGTGTTCGACCTTAGTTCTAACGACCCTCTTTATAGTTATTGGAGTCTATACGTCTACTGTGGTGGGAATGCCGTCTTTCATTTCTTGTTGATTTCTCGGAGAACTATTTTCACTTTCTCCTCTCATTTTTTCAACCGAATTTTGAGGTGTAAGTCTTTTGATTCTAGCACCGTAGGTCAGGGTAGTGAAGTACCCTCTGTCTACCCCTTTGTACCTTTGTCACCGACTGATAAAAGAACCCGAGTTTTTACGTCTACCACTGACGTCGGTACTTTAATTTTCTACGAATGAGGAACCTTCTTTTCAATACTGGTTGGATCTGTCGTATAATTTTTCGTCTCTGTAATAAAACGGTTTTTTTTGCCAGGTAGATCAGTTTCGATACCAAAAAGATCATCAGTCAGCACATACTTACACTCTCAACCTGATATTTCTTCCGACTCACGGTTTCTTAACTACGAAAACTTGACACCACAACCTCTTCTGAGAGCTCTCAGGGAATCTAACGTTTCTCTAGATTGGTCAGGTAGGATTTCCTTTACTCAGGGCTTATAAATAACCTTCCTACCTACGACTTCGACTTTGAGGTTATGAAACCGGTGGACTACACTTCTCGACTGAGTAAACTTTTCTTGGACTACGACCCGTTCTAACTCCCGTCCTCCTCTTCCCCTACTGTCTCCTACTCTACCAACCTACCCTAGTGGTTGAGTTACTTGTACTCAAACTCATTAGAGACCCTCGACCATTACCTGTCCCTCCGGACCGCACGACGTCAGGTACCCCAACGTTTCTCAGTCTGTACTGACTCCCTGACTTGACTTGACTATGTATTGTGACCATTTAAACTTTAAAATCTATTTGACTTATTAAAAGATACTTTTATAGTTAAAATTTTTAATTAGGTTACTCTATATCTATGACCCTTGGCGGATAGTTGTTTTCTTAAACTTTTATGTCACTTTTAGTTGGAGGTATTTCCGTATCTAGAAAAAAAAAAAAAAACCGAAATGACGTGTCGAAAGTACTAGAATGAAAGGGGTGGATCCATGGGCCGTCACTTTCGCGATTGGTGACCTGAGGGTCTCTTAAGGACCGTATCTACCGACATGTCTCTTTTGGGTTGTTTGTGTTTTCCTAGTATATAAAGATAATGAATTTCATCAGGTCTTATTCCCGTTTTTACTTACAAAGAGAAAAATGATACGATTGGTAGAGACTTTTACGACGACGACGATTCGGCGAAGTCAACACAGGTTGAGACACGCTGGGGTATCTGACATCGGATGGTCCGAGGAGGCAGGTACCCTAAAAGGTCCGTTTTCATGACCTCAAACCACGGTGACGGAGAGGCGAGACTTTCACTCGTCGTGTTTTATTCCTCATAATGTATGTCTAGAGAAGGTGAATAATGACATATGGGCTTCAATACTTCATTTTATGACTGTTTACAGTAAGACATCTAAACCAATAGGATATTACTTGCTTAAAATCATACAATGATACAATTTCGTCTTTTCGTATAATTGTAAAGTTATCTATTGTGTTTCGTAACCTACTCACAGTTATAGACAACACCTTTTTTTTAGATGTATTATATTTTTACCACCCTTTGAAGGAATTAAATGCAGATGGTCTTTTGATGTCGTTTGAAGTAAGGGTCACCATTTTATAACCTGTGTAAGGGTATTTCGGTACTTATTTCGTTATGAGAGTTGAAGAAGTAGAGTTGATTAGTTGTAACCTGACCTTCAGAATAGATTGTGTTATTTCTTATATTCTTCGTATTTGTCACCCGTTACTGTCTATTTCGACAGTTCATAAAAACCGTATTATAAGATTATGTTAAAATATGTACCTTTTAAAATCACCGAGTTATCTGTTTGGTCATTTTGTTGTTTTTAGTCATTGTATCACTCTAGTCAAGTCAAGTCAGTAAGTCGGCACAGACTTAGAAACGTTGGGGTACTTGGTGTCGTGTGGTCCGGAGGGACAGGTAGTGGTTGAGGGTCTCAAGTGGGTTTAAGTACAGGTAACCCAACCACTACAGTAGGTTGGTAGAGTAGGAGACAACAGGGGAAGAGGAGGACGGGAGTTAGAAAGGGTCGTAGTCCCAGAAAAGGTTACTCAGTCAAGGAGTGTAGTCCACCGGTTTCATAACCTCAAAGTCGAAGTCGTAGTCAGGAAGGTTACTTGTGAGTCCTGACTAGAGGAAATCCTGCCTGACCAACCTAGAGGAACGTCAGGTTCCCTGAGAGTTCTCAGAAGAGGTTGTGGTGTCAAGTTTTCGTAGTTAAGAAGTCGTGAGTTGAAAGAAATATCAGGTTGAGAGTGTAGGTATGTGTTGATGACCTTTTTGGTATAGAAACTGATCACCTGGAAACAACCGTTTCATTACAGAGACGAAAAATTATACTACGACCCTCCCTAACCCCCGTCCTCCTCTTGCCCTGCTGTCTCCTACTCTACCGACCTACCGTAGTGACTGAGCTACCTGCACTCAGGCTCACTTGAGGTTCTCAACCACTACCTGTCCCTCCGGACCACACGACACTAAGTCCCCCAGCGTTTCTCAGCCTGTGCTGACTCGCTGACTTGACTTGACTCCAACCAGTATTGAAGGGAAGGTTCCTCATTCGTAGAAAATTAAAGTACCGACGTTAATGGTAGACGTTGTACCACACTATCTTCGGGAATGTTTTGGTTTCACGAGGATATATGGTGGTTATTAATTAACCTTTTATATTAATCCATTCTATCCATCCCGAAAACGTGTTTGTTGAGACCAGGTGAGTAGATAGGTAGGTGAGTAAGTGGGTGGATGTACTTCTTTTTCTTCTTTGTTTATGATTTTTTGTTCCTTATTTGAGTTATTCTTTACACCTTCTACATATACTTGTTTTAACATTTTATAGTAACTTCTCTGGACTGGTATAAGAATCTTTTCTTTTGAGTTATAGTTGTTCTTATCAGTAAAGAGTGGTTTTATTAGATAAAATTACTAATTTAACCAATGTCTAGAACCACCTCTTCCTTTACCGTTGGGTAACCCAACCCTTCTAGAGGACCTCCTCCCGTACCGTTGGGTGAGGTCATGAGAACGGACCTCTTAGGGTACCTGTCTCCTCGGACTACCCGACGTCAGGTACCCAGTGTCTCAGTCTGTGTTGTTATTCATAGAACCTTTCGGTATTTCGATGTTTTTTCACTTTGTCTAAATATACATGACTGTTCTGTTTATTGGTACTATGTCACAGTTCACTTTACAAAAGGTCTTACTAAGGTAATTACGTTTTCTTTGTAACAACACACTAACAAACATGTCTCTCGGTCTCCAACATATATTTATCATCATAGTGTCTCTCATCTTCCCCATCCTACTCCCGTCCCGTCATCTTAACATTAAATAAGGATACTGACGTGCGAAGTCTAAAAATGTTCGAAATAAAAAGATTAATTTTTGAAATTCCTATAATTTCTGTTATCCTGAACGTAGACGTACACGTACGATTCCGTGAACTCAGCACAGGCTGAGAAACGCTAGGATTCCTGACATCGGGTGGTCCGAGGAGACAGGTACCTAAAAGATCCGTTCTTATGACCTCACCCAACGGTACGGGAGGAAGTCCCCTAGAAGGGTTGGGTCCCTAGTTTTGGGGGAGAGAATACAGAGGACGTAACCGTCCACCCAAGAAATAGTGATCGTGGTGGACCTTCGAGATCTTGAACAAACGATCGAAGATTTATGAAAGTCTAAGTTTAAGGGGTTTTAATCAAGTCTTGGTCATATGGTTTGTGTATGGACTAAGAAGTTCTTGTTTTATTTTGTATGTATTTTATATGTCTATGTTCGTTTGACTGTTTGTTTAACATACAAAGAGTAGAAAGACTTATATTTTTGTGGTTTTTTACTATCACAATCAGTGAGTCTGTACAGGTTGAGAAACGTTGGGGTGCCTGACATCGGGTAGTCCGAGGAGACATGTACCCTAAGAAGTCCGTTCTCATGACCTCACCCAACGGTAAAGGAAGAGGTCCCATGGAAGGACTGGGTCCCTAACTTGGGTCCAAAAGACGTAACGTCCGTCTGAGAAGTGGTAGACTCGATAGTCCCTTCAGGGATGGGTGGTGTATCCTTCTGATTCATTCCGTGTGTCGTCTATAGTACGTGATTTTATACACTTGACAATAATAAGGGTCTTAGTCTCCTTTTGTACGTCATCGGTTAAACCTATATTTTGTATAATTTAATGTATGTATTCGAACTGAGTAATGTACATTTCTGTTTTATCCATAATATTGATATACTCTCAGTACTGATGTCTTATGTGATAGAATTTGGTCTAAACTCCAATTGTCCCTCTCCCCTCTTTCCTCGGGTGTTTCGTCCACTCTTCCTCACTCCTTCCTTTCAGTCTTCGAAGTGTACCTAAACGGTCCGGTTACTAGGTGAGTGGTGGTTAAAATTACATTTTATTACCAAAAACGAATTTGAATGTCTATTTCCCTTTTGTTAAAATAGGAACTTCTATTAGATAGTTTCTCTATCGAGCCTTTTATCCTGAAAAGGGGGTGACGTAACCTTAGTGTAAATTATATCCAAACATCCGATAAAGATGAAACATCCCGTTTCAAAGAGTCAGGACCGTATTGACTGGCCGTGATATTTGGTGACCCAACCTATTAAGAAACAACGTCCACCGACAGGACACATAATATATAATATTATACAAATCGTTACAGGGACTGGAGATACATAATCCCGGTCGTCGTGGGGACAAAAGATCGATCCTGTTGGTTTTTACAGAGGTCTGTAACGACTTATGGAGGTCCACACCCCTTCGTACACGTCTTGACGGGGTCCGACTTTTTAGTCACTGAATGGCTTTACTACTTGTAAGAGGAAACAGTTCTTTATAAGAGATATACGTAGAAAATTACTAAAATTTTATAATGTTGTGTGCCCGAAGGGACCACCGAGTCTGTCAGTTCTTAGACGGACGTTACACCCTCTGGACCCAAACTAGGGACCCAGTCCTTCTAGGAGACCTCTTCTCGTACTGTTGGGTGAGGTCATAAGAACGGACCTCTTAGGGTACGTGTCTCCTCGGACCGCCCGATCTCAGGTACCCCAGCGTTCTCAGTCTGTACTGACTCGTTGATCGTGAAAGTGAAAGTGTTGTATGTATTCAATTAAGTTCGTAATACATATTAATCCGTAAAATGAAAATAGTAGAAAACAAAGTACTATTTATTCTTTGTGAACATGTTTTAAGAAACCAACCTATTGACTAATAAAGGAATTTTACTTGAGGGTCCAACGTAATAAGTTAGTCTTCCGTACTTGTAAATTTTTTACGTGGGAACAAGGTAAGAGGTCGTTATGACTCGGTTTCTGTGTGAGGAAACCTCTCTTTTATACAAAAGTATGGTGGTTATGATACGATGGGACACATAATATGAAATGTTTTTAATAAATACTTAGTTCATGTAATTTTTACTATATGGTGTAGTGTCATATGGTAAAAATAAATAGTCGTAAATAAAAGGATAAATGGGAAGTTACCCGAATCAGTAAAATAAACTACTGACTTAGAATATATTTTATAATAAGAAGACAAAACGTCACTATAAAAACTTCATTAAAGATGAACACATACTGTCTACAGTGGGAGACACAAGGGACATATTAAAGTAAAATGACCGGGACTGGCGTAACGATCCTTCCTAAACTTTACACTCTCGTTCTGTTGTCTTTCCTAAATATCTTTACGAGACTCTCCTTCATCTGTAAGAAAAGATGGTCGGGTTCTTATTCTTAAAGAATGAATAGATAACTATTTGTCAGATCATTTAAGTCCGAGACCTTTACTTGGACTTTCGTTTCTATTTCGTCTCCGTCTTCTTGACAGTGGTACTTAGTTTTCGATTATAGTTTGACAAGAGATCGTATTAAGATTATGGACATATTATCGTTTCATATTCTTACCTATAAGTATTATAATAAACACGTAAAAATCTTTATAATATACTTTATGTTATACCAGATAAACTCTTCCGTCTTAAGATTCCACTGGAGGTACTAAAAGTGGGAGAACTACCGTCAACCTCTACGGGATTCGTCTCCTGGGTTGTTTGGGTGTTGACCTGAGGACTGGGTAACAAAATCCGGTAATGAATATCAATGAGTCTTATCTTTTGATTATGACATCCTCCACTGATTATAATTAAATCCCATTGAAAGTGATTTTATCAATTTGATAAACTCGGACATTTTTTAATTTAAAGTTACTAGTATAGACCTTTAAATAAGAAAAACTTCTCGAGTCCGGGGTAGTTTCCGAACTACTCTCCCGTCAAACATATAAAGTGGTGGACAATTTTACATAGTAATTACGTATTGGGTCCTATCATATGGGTTTAGATTTAAATACTAGATTTAAAAATTATATAAGGTAAATGTTGTTTCTATTCTTTACTGTGGTCTCTTTATGGATTTTTATCGTTGAGACTAAAACTGAAAAAAGTCACCACGACTACTCTGATTTAATACGAGACAAGTTTTTGTGGTACTAGTCATTACATTGATTAACTGTTTACTTTCGTCTTCCCTGTAGACGGTTTTAAACCCATTAATTTTATTTACGGACAGAAGTAATACATGTGTAATTTGAATAGTATGTTAATGACATACTATAAACATAAGAAACGAAGTTTCTTAAAATATCATAGTTTTATAAAAAAAGATTTTTATTCGTACTCTTTTATTTGAATGTGTCAACGTGTTTCCTTCTTTTGTTAAATGAGGGTTTATTCAAAAAAAAAAATGATAAATTTGGTATGGTGTATCTTCAGTAAACTTATCTATTACGTATTGACTATTTTATATATTCTTACTAGTAATTTAATAAAGAATATTAGTTGTGTCTTAACGGAGTGTATGAGTAGTTATACCCCTAACAATTTATAACACATACAATATATTATTTACAATATATCAGTAATTTTTCTTACAAACAGTCTAAAATGACTGTACCTGTATGGGTATTACAAAATAACTTACCTTTTTCAACATTGTGTTATGTATGTCAAACTCCTGTAAGAATAAAATTTTTATAACACACGTATAAACGTAAAACACGTTTCTTTCTAAATTTTATATTCCAAACACTTTTATTTTCCTGTTTCTAAATCGTTTTGGTTGACGATTCTCTAATGTGACCCCTCTTCCTTATTCCTCCTCCGTGAAAAAAGTAAGTAATATTAGAAATACTTAGGACTTAGATGTGCCAAGTATCTATGTCTTATTACATATTTTACAAAGAGAAAGTTAGATTAAAGATTTTACAGATTAATGTGTAGAACGTTTGTAGTTTGGTCTAAGTTCATGTTTGGGAGTCTTTGTCCTTAGTATAAGGGGAAGATGGGAGAATCAGGTGATGGAAGGAAGACGGAATACAGGAAAATACACCGAACAAAATGGTACAGAGAGGACCGGGGGTACCGAGTTCGGGAGTCCGAAGTAGAAAAGAATGGATAAGAAACCAAATTAGGTTTTTGGAGATTTTTTGAGAATCGGTTGTCTCCGTTTGAAGAAAGGTGAAACTTATTTGAACTCGTCTCTCTTACCTTTGTAGATGTGTAATTATTAAATACTGAATAGTGTAGTGTGATAATATTAAATAAAAAATTATAGTTTGTGTAAAATCAATCCAATTGAAAAAAACTATACATGAAAAAAAAAGGGTAAACGAAGAACCATCGTTCTAGACAAGGTCAAGTTTGGAAAGGTAAAAGTAGACTAGTCTCAATTAATTCAAATTAAGTTGTTTAAAAAGAACTGGTGAATCACTGGTTTTACTTCTACCGTTGATCTACTTCTACCTACAAGAGTTTCTCTAATGTGAGATCCCTCTCCTCCGTTTCCGAACTTGTTGTCTGTATTATTTCTTCATTTAATGGACCTCACCCTGATCCTTCTCTTCTTGTACCATTACTCTTCAACCCCCACCCCTCACGTGTTCAGTGAATCTAAAATCTCTTTGATTTCCTTCAACACTCCTCGGTCCTGTTTAGTTCCTGAGTGGTAGTGTGACTCGTGTCCAGGTTCCACGTCGTCCTCCCGCGACCTGACACCCTCCCCTCTACAGACACAAGGTAAAGGTGAACGAATAGGGAATTTGGTGACAGATACCGAGACGTTTACGTCTGTCCGGGGAGTGACGTTCGGGTATTAACCTTAACTCTCCGTTAAGCAGACAAAGGATTTACAAGGGTAGTTCTCTGAAACCTCTCCGAATGTTAATTCTTGACCGGTGTCAATCCGACAACTGGATTTGTAAAAGAAGACCCGGAAAAAGGAAACATTACGCATCCAGAACTAACTGGAACGAGGGTGTACTTAGACAAAGGGTGGACTTATGTATCGAATTCAAGTCAAGAATTCTCTCACAAAATGTTCTTGGACCTTAGAGTGTTATACAGTGTCTACATCGTTCTCTTTTATTCCAGGTTCAATTCTTATGGGAATACAACTGATTTGAAAAGTAAAAGGAATTGGTGAAGAGATGGAAGGGACTATGTAACCTAGCACCGGGATTTGTGACGTCATAAACCCAAAATAATTATAATTACAACCCCTCAATAACGACTAAATAATATCCACTGAAAAACAGTGACAGCAAACAAATTTCATTGACACGACACGAATTAGCAAGTCAACACAGACTGAGAAACGCTAGAGTGTCTGACATCAAACGGTCCGAGGAGACAGGTACCCTAAGAGATCCGTTCTTATGACCTCACCCAACGGTACGGGAAAAGGTCCCCTAGAAGGGCTGGGTCCATAGCTTGGTCTCAAAGGACGTAACGTCCGCCTAAAAAATGGTCGACTCGATGGTCCGTTCGGGATTTCATTGTCTCTAACTGATTCACTCTCAGGACCTTTCCTGAGGTTTGTGACCCCCTTAGGACTTATGTACCATTGACTCACCGACACCCTGTTTGTCTATTTCTCTAACTCTATGAGTCACTGACGAAACCTTACCGAGTATGACCGGGTGACAATTTCTCATTGTCTTGATTAATTAACAAGGAACTGAAAGTTAAGTCCCGAAAGGTAAGGGAGGTAAGGGAAAGTAATACACTCAAACGGATGAGTTTTTGGTTTATAAAATAAACACCTTTATACTTCTATAATAAAGTCATGAGTTTACAAGAGGAGGGGTACGGGAAGACTAAGAGACCCACTCGCTCTAGTTTCAATGTTAGGGTATTTAAAGAAACTACACAACCAATCTGGTAGTTATATCGTTCGACCCGTCTTGTGTTTTTCCCGTAAATTGCTGGTGTTCTTTGTGAAAATGTTCGAAGGGAAGAGATATTTAGACTGTATCACTAAATGTGTCCTGAGTAGACTTAAATGGAGGTTCATCGTCTTTATTGGAGTTCTTATGCCTAGGACCATTTTAGAACTATAGGACTAATCGTGTTGTGTAGTTTTACCGTTTTACGGTAACATGGAATAACGACACAAATTAGTTTTTTAGAATATACAAAGTTTTAAAATTTTTTAGGAATTCACTTTCAGTGAGTCAGTACAGGTTGAGAAACGGATTAAGAGGTCCGTGTGGTATTTTTATACAGATTTACTAATTATCTGTTTTAGCGACCGAGGTAAATTACTTTTCTTAAGAAAGTGTAAGAGACGTGTCGAATTTTAACAGAGATGACTGGTTCTATAGTGAAGAGAGAAACACGAAGACTTCGTAAACCTTATATAAAGATGAGTGTACTTCAACATCGGTGAAAGAATATAAGGAAAGACGATCTGAACCTCCTTTTCCTTGGGATTGTTAGGGTCACTGACCATGTTGTGACTCGTAAATGATTCAAGTACCTATCCACATACCTACTTACCAATATACCAACACTATAAATATTATGAAGTGGTGGTGATAGTGGTATATTCTCAAATAGGTTACCAAAAGGAAAATTTAATCGTGTGTGAAAGAAAAATTTTTTTAATTAAATAAAATTAACCTCCGATTAATGAAATGTTATGACATCACAAAAAAAGGTAAGAACTGTACTTAGTCGGTACCCACAAGTGCACAAGGGGTAGGACTTGGGGGGAGGGTGGAGGGAGGGATAGGGTAGGGAGTCCCAGTAGGGTCACGTGGTCGGGACTCGTGGGACGGAGTACGTAACTTGGACCTGACCGTTAGATAAAGTGTATACTATTATATGTACAAAGTTACGATAAGAGAGTCTAGTAGGGTGGGAACGGAAGAGGACGTCCTGGGTTTTCAGACAAGAAATGTAGACGTAGAGAAAACGACAGAGTATATATCCCAGTAACAATGGTAGAAAGATTTAAGATATATTTACACAATTATATGATATAACCACAAAAAGAGAGACTGAATGAAGTGAGACATATTATCCGAGGTCAAAGTAGGTGGAGTAATCTTGACTAAGTTTACGTAAGAAAAATTGCCGACTCATTATGAGGTAACACATATACATGGTGTCGAAAGAATAGGTAAGCAAACGACTACCTGTAGATCCAACGAAGGTACAGGACCGATAACATTTATCATCGTGTAGGAAAGTGTCGTTCCAAAGAAAACAATGGGTCAGATGGAGGGTTTTCATACTGTAAATAATATTTTGTGTCAACACATCGGTAGTATGTATAGTTATTTTATAATATTTATACAAATTTCAAAATACGCATGTAAAGAGAGATATGGGAGATTTCAAACCTAATAAGACTTAAACAACAAGTAGTAAAGGTACGGGTGGAAATATAAAAATGATATGTCTGTACATAGGACTTTAGTGTCTATCATAATAAACGTACTAAAATTTAAAGTAAGTGTATCTACTATAATATGGTATACCATAATAGATATACCTAGAAACACATTACGTGAAAAACAGAGAGTTGTACTCTAAAAAAAGGTACAACTGTGTATATCGAGATCGACCCAATATAAAGGACGACACATTATAAGGGAATATCATTACATGGTGTTAAATAAATAGGTAAGAAGAGAACTACCGATAAATACGTCAAATATTATAACCTGAGACCGTTACAATTATACTTGTAACATATGTTCATATTTATGGACACGTGTTCGTACTAAGTAAAAATCCACCCTAACCTTGATGTTCCAGTATCCTTTAATTACAGAAACTGAAATGATTTATAACAGTGTGACGAGAGGTCACTCATATGTTTATATATACGGGTGGTCGTTGTACACTTTCAAGACCAGTAAAGTGTAGGAGTGGTTCTGAATTATAATAGTTGAAAATTTAAAACGATTGAAGCTACCATACATGACCATACAATAAAATTAATCGTCAGTAGACTAATGATTATTCTTACTCGAATAAATCCGAAAGACACTTAACGGACAAATATGACACCAGTACGGTTTGACCCAATAAACACCCTAAAAAGGATAATTATATAAGATTTATGAAATAATAGTTAAAGTACATATTATTTGTAGAAGAAGTTCAAACAGTGAATAGAAAAAAGAAGAAATGTTTTCATCATAAAAACTACGAATCTTCGAAAATTATAAATTACATCAATTACACAGGTAGATCATAGAATACCAAACACGAAAAAATTTTTAGAATAAATTCTTTGAAGGGGATATGATTTCGGAGTTTAATACGGAGGACATAAAAGAAATTTTATATCTTTAAAATTTCAAAACGAAAAGTATAACGTTTTGGACAAATTAAGATGTACGAACCAATATGAACTGGTTAGAATGTACTTGTATATATATGTGTATGTATACACAAATATATAAACACACACATCGAAAAAAGTTTCTTGTTTAAAGTCAACACAGCTAAAAAAGATAACATAGAAACAAAAGAGAAAGTAAAGACGAGAAATAATCAAGAAAGATTAAAGAAACTCAAATAAGATTGTAGAAATGACTTTACAAATCGAAAAATTAAAAATCCAATAAGAAAAGGAATCATATTCTTAAATTCTAATAATTAAAAGATTCTTGGTGATAACGATATAAAGGGTACAAGACTTTATGTCATAAAAAATAGTAAGGAATTAATGTTTACAAAAGATTAAGGTAATATTCAAAAAGAAACTAGGTACCCAATTTCACACGAAAATTTAAAGATTCACATGTCTATGAGTATTTGCTTACTAATACAAACACGAGGTTATTTTCGAATCATTATCTATGTCTTTATAATGAAAATATATTAAAGGTTTACAGTCATTTATAAGAATAAAGAAAGAGTTGTGAATATTTACATTTCTTGTGGGAACCAACAATCTAACAGACTTTTGTCCGTCTCTCGGTCTAAACCGAGTGTCCGTTTCAAACGGTTGAGGACCAAATCTTGTAAAAGATTATGTTTTTTTCGTTACAAACACAAACGATAATATTAATTTGGTTCGTCGGGATTATTAGTGAATAAAATTTCCTATGAAAACAAAGGTATCGTTAAAAGGGTCGACTGTTTGACCGGTTGTCTTCGGAGAATAACATGGTGAATCCTGTTTCAGTTTATCGAGTGTCGTCTACTCTGACGTCGGAGGATAAATGCCTAACTTATTCTACCAACTCAGACGTGACTAGACCCTTTCGTCCTGAAATCTTGATCCTGAAGTTACTGACTCTGGACTTTACGAATTCACTGAACTAGGTAAAGACTGTGACCCTCTCAACGTATTTTTTTTTGGGATGAGTAGAAAGTTGAGCCAGCGGAGGAGTGTCTGGAGAGGGGACTTGACAGGTTCCAATTACGGGGACAGCAGACTTGAGTGAGACGAGAAACGTGTATGAGGGACATCGTCGAGAGCCACGTGACGAAAAGAGAAAGTAAACTTGTAAGGAATAAGTGGGAGGATAGACAGTATTGATGTAGTCACTTCGGTTGTGGACCTTTACCGAGTAAATTTCTAATAATTTACTTACCTATACCAGAGGTATCTCGTTTCGAGTATATAAAGGTCATCTGTCTTGGCTGACTGTCTCATTCTTGCTCGATCAGTAAAGAGTCTGGTATGTTCTTCTTACTATACTATACGTTTAGGGAACGTATAGGTATGTTTGGAGTTCTAGAAATCTTGTGTTCGAAACACTATTCTCGTATTATTTTGATACTCATACCGAGATCTGACGGCCAATATTTCAGTAGATGACGACGTATCAGTGAAGTCAGCACAGACTGACACACACTGGGACACCTGACGTCGACGGTCCGAGGAGACAGGTACCCTAAGAGGTCCGTTCTTATGACCTCACCCAACGGTAAAAGAAGAGGTTATTTCAGTAGATTAGTAACGTTTTAACTAAAAATTTTATTTCTAAATTCTTGATACCCATTTAAAGAAGAGTCCGGGTTTATTCTAAAATAGTAAGTCTTTTGACCATTTTTAATTGAGTTTATCGACTTAATATGTCTTCCCTTTCGTCATTAAATAAAAAGGACAGTCAACATATTTTTCGGAAAGAATACTTCTTGTTTGACATAAGATTAAAGTATTATAAAAGAGGAGAATTTTTTGACTCACTTTGACTCTTTTCGTAAATTGAAGTTTCCTGAATGTCATTTAAAAGTTTTACGATCTCTAACTGTACGTCACGTTTTTAGAATTAAAACGATTTATTGTGACACTATTCAGATAAGGAGATAATGGTGATAAAGTATCTGTTGTTTCTTGTGAAATTGTAGTTTCACATGCTTTTGTTACAATATGACCAATTTGACCTCAGTCAAAAATTTTTTTTTAAAGTGACGTGGGACGTTGAAAACACGAGAATCAGGGGACTGGTCCCCTGATCCGGTAACGTTAATTTCGTGTTTAGAATTCAGGACCTGACGACCCTTTAAGGGGTTTTATATTAGGAAATCTAATTTATCTAAATCGAAAATTTTGCTTCCGATTTATCAATGACAAAAAATATAGCACGACGTCTAAACTCTTTTCTAAAAGTCTCCAGGGGTTTCGAGATTATTGGGCTTTTCAGACTCCTTATGACTTAATCTGTTATAGGTTCCAGAGAACTTTGAGAAAAATTGTATCAATAAAAAGACGTAGTAATATATAATCTATGAAGAGAAGGAATATTGTTCGGAGTATTATTCAGTGGTTTCTCAAGAAAGTCTTCGAAGATTCAAAAGAAAAAGAATTTGAACTATAACTTAAACGAAAGATTAGATGTAGAAATAGTTAAAGTTAATAGAAGGACAAACTAAGTGTCCGAAAGTAGTGATCGAATGATTTAATCGGTATATAGTACAGAAAGTGGTGTTTTTTCAGTATACCAAAAGAAAATTTTACGAGTATACCGTCTTGAAGGTAAATACTGTCTCCTTTCTAAAACCGTTTAGGAGAGGGGTCGTTTGTGTATATTTCGACCTGTTTTGTCAGTGTTTGTTGGTAAAGTCTCGAGGTTTTTAACTAGTTTCCGTTTGTTGTTTATCTCTTCGTGAATAACTACTTTTAGAGGGTTCTGAAGTCCTCTCTTGACACCCTCAGATACCCGACGAACGGGTCTCGACGAAAGTAGTGGTGATGGACCAAGTCGTCTGTCCTTACCATCGAGATCGTCATTCCGATCTAACTTTTAGTCGTCGAAGTAACGTTCTCTCCCAAGTGAACTAAACCTCGTCCGTCTTTTGGGTAAGGGGTTGTCACAACAGTCACTTTCGTCGTTTGACATCCTTTAATTTTCCCTTTTCGGTGTCAGGACGGTTGGAGTCCAAGGTCCCGTCTCCCTTTCGGTCCTTCCTTAAATTGTTCCTCCATCAGGACCTTTACTCTTGCACAATGTTCTTTTAGAGAGGTGTGTAGAGGTTAACTGATCCGTTTAATGTACATGTCCGTCCCTCTCAACTTTCACGGGTCACCTTTCATTTTCAGCTCCGTCTGAAATTTTAACGGACTTCAGACTTACACGAGGGTTGGGTTGGGCGTGTGTGTGTGAGTGACCACCTCTCACCGTCGGTTTCTTAAACTTCACAAACTCGTGTTAGAGACGGACTAGTGACGGAGTCATAATACAATAGGTCTATCTCGTCACTACAGATATATAGGTCCTATTTTTAGAGTTGATCTCCTTTTTGACTCGTCTCCCTTGTAGTTGGTGTGGACGGATTAATTGTAAATTTCCTGTACGATGAGTTGTCGTAATATTATGTGCAAAGAAGTTCATATGTACTTTGAAAGGAGTCTTGTCTGGTATAGAATCGGGTGTTTTCTTTAGAGTTATCTGAATTTTCCTTACTTATTAAATTTCATACAAGATGTGTTACCTTAATTTAACCTTTTGTTGTCTTTCCTTAAATCCTTTAGTAGTTTATGAACCTTTAATTCGTTATGAAAAGATTTATGATATATCCATTTCTTCTTTAGTGTTTACTTTAATATTTCACAAACTTGACTTAATTCTGTTTTAATATATGTGATTTTAAATAATCTATATCGGTTTAAGTCTGAATTTAACTTCTTTCATCCTTTTTGGTGATCTGGTAAGTCCATACTGGATTAGTTTAGGGAATACTAATATGTCACCTTCACTCTTTATCTAAATTCCCATATCTAGACTATCTCTCTCATGGACTACTTGATACCTTACTCCAAGCACTGTAACATGTCCTCTGTCCCTAGTTCTGGTAGGGGTACCTTTTCTTTACGTTTTTTCGTTTTACCGACAGACCCCTCCGGAATGTTTACCGACACTTTTCTTCTCTCCACTTTTCCTTTCTATATTCGTAGACTTACGTCTCAAGGTTTCTTATCGTTCCTTTCTATTCTTTCGGAAGAAATCGCTAGTTACGTTTCTTTAGCTCCTTTTGTTGTCTTACCCTTTCTGATCTCTATAGAAGTTCTTTTAATCTCTATGGTTCCCTTGTAAAGTACATTTCTACCCGAGCTATTTCCTGTCTTTACCATACCTGGATTGTCTTCGTCTTCTATAATTCTTGTCCACCGTTCTTATGTGCCTTCTTGACATGTTTTTTCTAGAAGTACTGGGTCTATTAGTACTATTACACTAGTGAGAGGATCTCGGTCTGTAGAACCTTACACTTCAGTTCACCCGGAATCTTTCGTAGTGATGTTTGTTTCGATCACCTCCACTACCTTAAGGTCAACTCGACAAAGTTTAGGACTTTCTACTACGACACTTTCACGACGTGAGTTATAAGGACGTTTAATCCTTTTGAGTCGTCACCGGTGTCCTGACCTTTTCCAGTCAAAAGTAAGGTTAGGGTTTCTTTCCGTTACGTTTTCTTACGAGTTTGATGGCGTGTTAACGTGAGTAGAGTGTACGATCATTTAATCACGAGTTTTAAGAGGTTCGGTCCGAAGTCGTTATGTACTTGGTACTTGAGGGACTACAAGTTCGACCAAAATCTTTTCCGTCTCCTTGGTCTCTAGTTTAACGGTTGTAGACGACCTAGTACCTTTTCGTTCTCTCAAGGTCTTTGTGTAGATAAAGACGAAATAACTGATACGGTTTCGGAAAGTGACACACCTAGTGTTCCTTGACCTTTTAAGACTTTCTCTACCCTTATGGTCTGGTGGACTGGACGGAGAACTCTTTAGACATACGTCCAGTCCTGCGTTGTCAATCTTGACCTGTACCTTGTTGTCTGACCAAGGTTTATCCTTTTCCTCATACAGTTCCGACATATAACAGTGGGACGAATAAATTGAATATACGTCTCATGTAGTACTCTTTGTGACCTGACCTTCTTCGTGTTCGACCTTAGTTCTAACGGCCCTCTTTATAGTTATTGGAGTCTATACGTCTACTGTGGTTGGATACCGTCTTTCACTTCTCCTCGATTTTTCGGAGAACTACTTTCACTTTCTCCTCTCGCTTTTTCAACCGAATTTCGAGTTGTAAGTCTTTTGCTTCTAGTACTGTAGGCCAGGGTAGTTAAGTACCCTTTATCTACCCCTTTGTCACCTTTGTCACAGTCTGAAATAAAACCCCCCGAGGTTTTAGGGACGTCTACCACTGACGTCGGTACTTTAATTTTCTACGAATGAGGAACCTTCTTTTCAATACTGGTAGGATCCATCATATAAGTTTTCGTCTCTGTAATGAAACGGCTGATTCCAGGCAGATCAGTTCCGATACCAAAAAGGACACCAGTACATACCTACACTCTCAACCTGACACTTCTTCCGACTCGTGACTTCTTAACTACGAAAACTTGGCACCACAACCTCTTCTGAGAACTCTCAGGGAACCTGACGTTCCTCTAGGTTGGTCAGGTAAGACTTCCTCTAGTCGGGACCCTAAAGGAACCTTCCTTACTACGATTTCGACTTCGAGGTCATGAAACCGGTGGAGTACGCTTCTCAACTGAGTAACCTTTTCTGAGACTACGACCCTCCCTAACCCCCCGTCCTCCTCTTCCCCTACTGTCTCCTACTCTACCGTCCTACCGTAGTGCCTGAGCTACCTGCACTCAGACTCACTTGAGGTCCTCTACCACTACCTGTCCCTCCGGACCGCACGACGCTAAGTACCCCAGCGTTTCTCAGCCTGTGCTGACTCGCTGACTTGACTTGACTTGACTTGACTTTCACAATCTCCTATTAAATATCAAGACTTCTGAATGGATTCCTTTGTTCTTTTCAGAGTTTCGTTATTAGACAAAGGTTATAATATTTGATCTTTTTATTACTTTAATCTAGGTTTGGGTCGTTCTTTCTTTAGTGTTTCTAGTATTTCTTCAGTTAGTTTACACTTCATCTTTCTGTTATTTCTTTTAGTTGGTATTTTTGACTATTTAAAGATCAGTCGGACTGGTTTTTTTTCTTCTCTGTTTTGGTTTGAGTCCTTACTTTCAGACTTATAAGGATGGTTAAGATCCTTTCGATTTACTTCTTCTTCTTAATACTTGTTTACATATGGTTATACAATGTGTTTAATCAACTTTATCTGTTTAAGGATTCTTCTATAAGGTTACTATCTGGATTTACATTCTCGACTTTGCTTTAGATTCTCTGCTGTATCCTCTTAAGGAAACACTTCAATTCAATCCGTTACTAAATGATATACATCTGTATTTTTCGTGTGTCATATTGTTTTTCACCATTTGATCTGAGGTAGTTTAAATATTAAATATGAGATGTTTCTGTTATAATTTTTTACTTGTTATTGAGGTGTTTAGACCTGTTTTTGTAAAGGTTTTGTGTAGCTAATTTTCCAAGTTTAGATCTCATGTATTTCTTGACAATATTGAGTTCGGTCGTTATTCTGTAACCGTACCTTTTAATTATAGTGTTACAATATGTTTATGTGTTGAGAAACTTACCAATTTTACTTTTTCTGAATTTTACAATTCACGATCGTACCTATGCCTTATTGACCTAGAGAGTAAGTAACATTACTCTTACATTCCACCATATCAGTGGAACCTTTTGTCAAATTGTGTATAAATTTAAAATTTCCGTCCTCCTCTTCCCCTGTTGTCTCCTACTCTACCAACCTACCGTAATGACTGAGATACCTGTACTCAAACTCGTCCGAGACCCTCAACCACTACCTGTCCCTTCGGACCGTACAACGTCAGGTACCCCAGTGTTTCTCAGTCTGTACTGACTCACTGACTTGACTTGACTTGACTTTTAAAATTGTATATAAATTATATATAGGGTCTTTAGGGTGAGACTCTATTAATGGGCTCTCTCTACTTTAGTGTCCAGTTTTTTTCTGACCGTATACGTATAAATATTACTTGAATTAGTACTAGTGAGTTTTTGATCTTTACGATTGTGGGATAGTTAACCACTTATTTGATATCATGTTGACATGTTACTCTATGATAATTAATTATTTTTCCTTGTTTAATAACTATGTATGTTCTTGTACCTACTTAGAGTTTTCGAAATACAATTTAATTTGAGTTTTCCAGTGTGTGACCTACAAAGGTTATATAGTGTGTGTCCTTTTACGTTCTGTTATTCCTGTCTTTACTCTAGTTTCCGGTCCCCACTACCCCTCTCCTCTACCCGTATTTCGTCGTGTTCTCTTGAAAAACCGTACTATCTTTACAAAGTATAGAACTAACACTACTACTAATGTACTGACATATATAGACAGTCGTACGTAAAATTTATCCGTGTTTTCCCCCTTTTTTCTAATAGTTGTTTATAGTGGAAGTACTCTTTTGTCCAAATCTTCATCCAGGGGAGTGGGAGAGTGTGACTTTTGATTGTGTAGACAGATCGTTTAATAAGTAAAGAAGATTCAAAAGGTTAAACAACCGTATATCAACAAGTATGATAAGGGAATACTAAAAAAAATTATAAATACACCATGACTAACAATAAAGAGGAAAAAGTAAACCTGACATCGTATGGTCCCAGGAGATAGGTACCCCTAAAAGTCCGTTATGACCTCACCCAACGGTAAAGGATGAGGTCCCCTAGATAGATTGGGTACTTAGTTTGGACACAGAGAACACAGAGAACATAATATCCGCCTAAGAAATGGACAACTCGGTAACCTCCTTCAAGGACGATCTATCTATGTCGGGTGGTTTTGTCTTAGTTCTTCTTTACTTATTGGACTTGTCCGACTAGTGATTTCCACTTTGTCTTAGACAATGTGTGTGTGTGTGGTGTGTGTGTGTATGTGTGTGTTTTTTGGAAATTTTTTTTGAAATGTTTATTTTCAGATCTTGACCTACTGAAGTACCCCCTTAATATGTATGTATATTTCAAACGGTAAGAAATATAAAACGTTATAATAATATTAAAAACAAGAAACCGGTGAGATGTCAGGATGAAATTCTGTACGTAGGTCAAGTGAGGGACACTTTTGAAATGATGGTCTTTAAACCTACCGATAAAGGGGGTTAAAGAAGGTTCAGAGATCACTTTTACAGAAATTATTCCTTAGGTAGGTATAAGGAGGTTTTATTCGATCAATGACAGAATAGGACTGGGAGAGATAAAAAGAAATGAAAAAGGAGTGTACATCACCGTAGTGGACAAACAAATAGGAGTGTATATGACCGTTTGTATAAACACACAAAGACAGAGACATAAGAACTTATATATATTAAATTTTCAGATGAAAAGGTAGACTGTTTCTCAATCATAGATATATTATAAACAGTTCATTTACTTACCTTGAATTTTTTATTTAATTTTGAGATTGTTATGTCGACTCTTGTAACCTCTTGATGGGTCTTCAAGGTATTCAGTCACGTAACCGACACACTCCTCTTTCTATACCACATTGAATAGACATGTCAGGGTCATGGGTCGCACGTACGCACGATTCAGCGAAGTCAGTACAGGTTGAGAAACGCTGGGGTACCTGACATCGGACGATCGAAGAGACAGGTACCCTAAGAGGTCCGTTCTTATGACTTCACCCAACGGTAAAGGGAGAGATAGTCATGGGTCGTTTACCGGTATTAGAGTATCGAAGAATTATTTGTAAACATATCGTTTACCTGTTCATTTGCCAAAGATTGTTTCTATGAACCGGTTTGAGTCTGTGAGACGGTCCATACTTCCACCTTATAATTTACCACTTTAGATTTTTGTTTCCTCAGATATTTAATTAGATTAAGGGGTGTCATGATTCAGTTATCACGGACCTACTAACAAACTCTTAGAAACACGTATTAAAATCACGGTTTAGTCATTTGTCTGTTCGTGAAATTTTTCGCTAGTACATATTTCTTGTTGTACAGAAAGTTTACTGAGGGAATTTCTAATTTTGTCTATCTATTTAGTTTTATCTCTTGAAAACCCCTATGTCAAGAGATATATATCTCTCTTATCTCTTGAAATGTTTTATCTCTTAAAAATTGTTTAGAATTTTAAGACACGTTCATTTTTTTTTTTTAGACACATTCATTCTATTTCAGACTCGACTTTATTCCAAGACATTATTTAAACAAAGTGAACTTCATCCGTCTTAAATAAAAGTAACGTAAAACGTTATTACTTCGTTTGAATTTCCTAAGAGATGTTTGACAAGTAAAGAATCGAGAACTAACAAAAGGGGGGTTTAAGTTTAGTTAAACATAATAAAGATTTCTTTACAGTCTGTCAAGAGTTAACAAACGTTACTAAGTGATAAAAAAGAACAAGTTGAAAAATGAAACGTTTAAAGGATTATTATAGGAAATATCGTTAAAACAAAAAGATTAGGTCTATATTGCGTAACGAAGATTAACAGTACAGAGAAGTATGAGGAAGTTAGACCTTATCAAGGAGACGGAAAGAAGGTACTGTAAAAGTAAAACTTCTCCTCTCCCCAGTCAAAACAACGTTTTATAGGGAGTTAGACCCAAAGATTACTAATCTAATACGAATTCGTAAATTCCACCCGAAGGGTTCACCACGTTACTATTTCTTAGGTGAAAGGTTACGTCCTTTACGTTCTCTACGTCCAAGCTAGGGTCCAACCCTTTTAGACCTCTTCCCTTACCGTTGGGTAAAACCATAAGAACGGACCTCTAAAGGTGCCTGTCTCCTCGGAACACCCAATGTCAGGTACCCCAGCGTTACTCAGTTTGTACTGACTCGTGTCGTGTTCGTAAAATCCGTCCAGGGAGTGTCTGGACAATATGTATCCAGCACGATATAGTGTAGTCTTTCTTTCCTTACGAGTAAACACGAACATAACCCCCACAACTCAACCTAGTAAATCGAATCCACCATTGGTAGTCTGGAGAAATACCATTTCCTTAGAAAATAGGAAACATTAATTATTTATTGAGTACATCTTTATGTAACTATCAAGTACACTACCTGTCCCTCCGGACCGTACGACGTCAAGTACCCCAGTGTTTCTCAGTCTGTACTGACTCGCTAACTTGACTTGACTTGACTTATCAAGGTAATGTATATAAAATTATGATTTTATACTGTAACATTCCGTATTATAGAAGTTTTTCTTTGTGTAAATCGGAGTAAACCATATCAAAACCTTCTCTTTCTACACAAATGAATGGTATGTCTAAAAGTCTCCAATAGTATATAAGGGTAATAAAAATTCCGTATCTAAATTCATCTACAACTATCTTACCGAGATATCTTTAACGGATAAAAGAAAACCATGGTTGTACTCCGAATAACAAATACGAAACACGGGTACTCGGGACAACCTGTCAGTAATGAGGATAAATTTTAAGTTCTCGTCAGGAGAAGTAAGACTTCCTTTGTTTTACGAAAAGGTTACATGACTGTTTACATGGTAGAGTGGTTTATAGTTCTTCGGGTTCTCCGTTCTGACCTAGTTATTTATTTGAAGGTCGGGGGACGGATTCGAGGTTACTAGATCAAGGTAAATACTTCACATTTGGAACTTTATGTCAAACTCTAGTTCAATCTGTGTGAAACAATGTTGTGTTTGACCATTGGGTGATCTTTGAGATGACCGAATTTCAATCGTACAATATTACCTTTTTCGGGATGTCAAATTTTGTCGGTCACAACCGTGTTTCTGTCTTTATATCTAGTTACCTTGTTTTATCTTTCGGGTCTCTATTTAGGTGTGTGGATACCTGTAGAATAGAAGCTGTTTCCTCCGTTCTTATATGTTACCTCATTTCTGTTAGAGAAATTGTTCACCACGACCCTTTTTACCAGTTGGTGAACATTTTCTTACTTTGATCTTGTGAAAGATTGTGGTGTGTGTTTTTATTTGAGTTTTACCTAATTTCTAGATTTCCATTCTGGTCTTTGATACTTTGAGGATCTCCTGTTGTATCCGTTTTGTGAGAGGCTGTATTTAGTGTCGTCCTAGGAGATACTAGGTGGAGGGTCTTATGACCTTTATTTTCGGTTTTATTTGTTTACCCTAGATTAATTTTAATTTTCGAACACGTGTTGTTTCCTTTGATATTCGTTCCACTTTTCTATCGGAAGACTTACCCTCTTTTATTATCCTTTACTTCGTTGACTGTTTGTTGATTAGAGTTTTTATATATTCGTTGAATACGTCGAGTTAAGGTCTTTTTATTTGTTGGGTTAGTTTTTTACCCGGTTTCTTGATTTGTCTGTAAAGAGGTTTCTTTTGTATGCCTACCGATTGTTTGTGTACTTTTCTACGAGTTGTAGTGAGTAATAGTCTCTTTTCGTTTAGTTCTGGTGTTACTCCATGGTGAAGTATGGTTAGTCTTACCGACGCTAGGTTTTGAGACGTTCGTTATTTACGACCTCTCCCACACCTCTTTTCCCTTGGGAGAATGTGACAACCACCCTTACGTTTAATCATGTCGGTGATACCTCTTGTCACACCTCTAAGGAATTTTTTAACGTTTATCTTGACGGTATACTGGGTCGTTAGGTTGACGACCCGTATGTGTGGCTCCTTTGATCTTAACTTTCTCTGTGCACATGGGGTTACAAGTAGTGTCGTGACAAATATTACCGCTCCTGTACCTTTGTTGGATCTACAGGTAGTCGTCTACTTACCTATTCTTTCGACACCATGTATATGTGTTACCTCATAATGAGTCGGTAATTTTTCTTATGTAAACTTAGTCAAGATTACTCTACCTACTTTGACCTCGGATAATATGTCTCACTTCATTCGGTCTTTCTTTTTTGTGGTTATGTCATATGATTGTGTATATATACCTTAAGTCTTTCTACCATTATTATTGGGACATACGTTCTGTCGTTTTCTCTGTGTCTACATATCTTGCCTGAAAACCTGAGACTCCCCCTCCCTCTCCCACCCTACTAAACCCCCTTACCGTGACTTTGTACATATGATAGTACATTCTTTGCTTAGCGGTCAGATACAAGCTATGTCCTATGTCCTACGAACCCCGACCACGTGCCCCTACTAGGTCTCTCTACTATACCCCACCCTCCACCCTCCCCCCAAGTCCTAACCCTTGTGCACATGTGGGTACCACCTGAGTACAGTTACATACCGTTTTGGTTATGTCATAACATTTCATTTTATTTCATTTTTATTTTTACTTTTTATATATATATTTTGTCGGTCACAAAATAGAATTGAGGTAGTAACTTTGAATTGGAAACCATTAAGTGAAAGGAAAGATTCTTAAGTCAATGAGTAGAAATTTAACCCCGAGTGTCATAGTCAAGACATCCCAACATATTCACTATTTTGTAATTACTCAAGACTTTTAGTATTTCGTGTCTATAAACGGTTGCTCCCTATTTACGGGAAGTTTTATGTTAATAATAATAAAGGGTGTACTTTTTAGTAAGGTGAATCTATGATACAATTTATTTTTAGATAACTAGTTTCGTAAAGGTTTCGAAACTTAGACTTTTACCTCGTAGGGTTAACATGTTTACTTCGTTGTAACTTCTCTTGGTTTTAAATCACTACGGTTCTTAGTTTGTATTTGACGAGTTCTCTGACTGATGAAAGGTGTGACTGAAGTACCTTACTTCAGGTCAAAATCTTCCTTGTCGACGGCTTCTTAACTACGAAAACTTGACACCACAACCTCTTCTGAGAACTCTCACGGAACCTGACGTTCCTCTAGGTTGGTCAGGTAAAACTTCCTCTAGTTGGGACCCTAAAGAAACCTCCCTTACTACAACTTCGACTTTGAGGTCATGAAACCGGTGGAGTATGCTTCTCAACTGAGTAACCTTTTCTGAGACTACGACCCTCCCTAACCCCCGTCCTCCTCTTCCCCTGCTGGCTCCTACTCTACCGACCTACCGTAGTGCCTGAGCTACCTGCACTCAGACTCACTTGAGGCCCTCTACCACTACCTGTCCCTCCGGACCGCACGACGCTAAGTACCCCAACGTTTCTCAGCCTGTGCTGACTCGCTGACTTGACTTGACTTGACTTTCGATCACTGACGTGAACTTCGAAGTACATTTTGTCCTAATACATGGTCTACTTTTACGCAAGTCGATTTAGTTAGAGGGTGGGATTCCTTTATCGTTTTCCCTTGTCGACCTACCTGACCCCGAGTCTTCCTTGCTATTTGTTCTCCTTATGACTAGAAGAATGGGTAAGAGGGGTGGGGGTGGGAAAACAGTGAAGGAAGAGGTTAATTATACCTAAATACCTCTAAATAAGGTGTTATGGGAAGAAAATGAGAGAAGAGTTTAGGTGAACCGGTTTGGAACCGGGATTATTTGCGTTGAGGGATGTGACTGTGGTAGAAGTGGTCTACGACTGTTGACGAGATCTCTTAAGTTTTGTCTTACCTAAACATTGTAGTATAACTTCCTTCAGTCGGAATTTACCCGGGGTCTTGAGGAAACTGATCATTAGAAAACACAAAGAGACCAGTAGGTCAAGGGTGTCGTCGTTGAGAGTCTACATTGACGATACAGACTGTAAGGTTATTACATAAATTACGTATTTTAACGTTCTTACTTGTGACGAATCTTCCTTGAGTGTTATTGTTGAATTGTTAGGTCCATCAAGTATAATTCTTACTGATTTTTGAGATGTTTCGTTGCCTCTAAGACATTTTAGTGTATATACTTATTTACATAAGTATATGTACTTGTCATTTAAGTTACCTTTACATTCTTCTTTTATTGGTTTCTTTTCTTTCTATCTTTAATAAGATCGTTAGTCTAAGTTTTTACGAGTTTTACGAGTTTTCAGTGCTAACTAGAAGTTTGAAAGGGGGTTTAAAGGACCAATGATTCCGTTTTTCTCTTTCTTCTAGATAATATACTTAGAATAACTTATCCGTTATACACCTTTAAGGGGGACTTTCTCATAAGAAAAATAAATGATCGTTACTTTAATTTTAGTTTACAGAGTACATCCAGTACTTGTTGTAAAAAATAATTTTACTGTTTATGATACAATTTAAAACATACAAATAAATATCACCACCGAAGACTGTTTCCATTTTTCGTTTTGTGACTTAATGTTGAGATCTAAGGTACCCCCCGATTTGACTCAAGTACTTATATTGTAAACGACCAAGTTGAACCAGGTTATTATCTTAAATTTATGAAGGTCGTCCCAAGTGTGGTACCGTGACAAATAGAAACACACGTACGAGTCAAGAAGTCAACACAGACTGAGAAACGCTGGGGTATCTGACGTCGGGTGGTCCGAGGAGACAGGTACCCTAAAAGATCCGTTCTTATGACTTCACCCAATGGTAAAGGAGGAGGTCCCCTAGAAGGGCTGGGTCCCTAGGTTGGACACAGAGGACGTAACCGTCCGTCTAAGATATGGTGACTCGGTGGACCCTTCGGGTGTGGTAAATGGAAATCCCGGTCTATTAAGAAAACACACCCCTGACAGGACACGTAACATCCTACGAGTCGTCGTGGGGACTGAAGATTGTGATCTACGACCATCGTGACGGGAAGGAGAAGGGTCCAGTATTCTTCGTTTTGACAGAAGTTTGTAACGATTTACGGTGCATTCCCCGTTTAAGTGGGGACCAACTCTTGGTCACTGGATCTGATTTAATTTTGGGTTACTGAGAAGTCGAAAGCGGAAGGATCAGGTAGTAGATGTGACTAGTTAAGGTGGAACGGTGACCGGAACACCCTTTAAGTGGTACTCCCTGTAACGGTGGAAGTTGTAAAACTCGAAAACAAAAACTGTAAGGAGATGGGGAGGTATAAGGAAGAATTGGACGGTTTTTAGGAAACGTCTAAATTAAAGTTTTCTAAAAATATTTATTAAGAAACGAGACTTATCTCACGTAGTGTGTCTGTCTACTATGTCCGAAGATAAGTGATGACAAAGATAGTCTTTTGACCGGAGTATCCCCTTTTGTGTTGATGAAGACACTGACTTTTAACAGTCCGTACAACTTTATACGAAAAGATATAAGTGAGGAGGAGAGAGGTCAGGAATGTATTTAATGATACTTGATGACCACAACCATGAAATATCAAAAGGGAGATCCCTCTGACGTGACATCTGGTGAGTTTGATAAAGAAGATATTCGTGATGTCCAATTGTAAACAATACACATAAGAAATAAACAGTCCATAATACCATCTATGAAATGTTTATAATAGTTACAAGGAGTGGTTTTGAAAAGATATCTTCGTAATTACTGTAGGTATCCCATAGAATTCTTTCCTCTACGAGTCCTAAACCCCTCTCTTTATGTCATTATCCGTGAATCGAATTCTCCCTTTACAGACGACAGTTTTGTGACGGAAGTAAAGAATGGGGAAACGAAACAAAATTAATTGTAAGACTGAAAGGAACAGAACTCATTCAGTTACCGATCGAGGTTGAACTAAAAAAATGAAAAGAAAGAGGAGGAAGGATCACGATTACTTATAACGAAAGAGATCTTTGAAAGGACCACCAAGTCAACCATTTCTCAGACGGACATTACGACCTCTGATCCCAAGTTAAGGACCCAGTCCTTCTAGGGGATCTCTTCCTTTACCGGTGAGGTCATAAGTACGGACCTCTTAAGGTACCTGTCTCCTCGTCCATCTGATGTCAGGTACCCCAGAGGTTCTCAACCTGTACTGACTCACTGATTGTGTGTGTGATTGTTGAAAGTACGGGTAAACAGAATCTTACTGGGTATAAGGAAAACATTGATTCCTCCCCTATCTACGGACACCAAACAGCAGTAAAAAGTCTAAAAGGTATCTTTTATTTATGACAAAAACAACAGACGGATTAGTTAATGACGACCTGAATGTCTCTAAAGTTAATGGTACTTTAGTCCGAAGTGACTGATGGAGTTCTACTCCGAAAGGTACAACGACTAGTATTAGTTCTCCGGGGTTTTGTTAGTCTCTCTTAGGGTTCGTGGTTATCGAGATGGGCCCCTTCCAGAGTAGACCTTCAAATGAGGTAGTAGGACATAAACCCACAAGACAAATAACACCCTATAACACGATTACCATCTCCGTGACTCGTTCGAAAGAATCTACTGACACTTTCTACTATGTCACATCTATGATTGAAAAGACCTTTCGGACAAGAAAACTTTACTAGAGCTTCTGATTGTAAGAGTAATGTCCTACGGTCACACGAAGTACTTCAGGCCCTTCAAAGGATACTAAGACATTCAGTCTGACCAAAGATAGAAATGGTGTTATCGTATTACTCTTTCTGTCTCAAGGACGATCCTCACCCCAGGATTATAGACATTGTTAAGAGTAAACTAGACGTTATCACGAGTGAATTGTCTACTCGTTTACTCCGAGTCTTTATGATCCTGATATTTAATCGTTTACCTTACATGTTCCGACTTAAGATTCTACTATGAGTTGTAAGGGTACCATAATCACATGTCCGGGGTACATTAAGGAAAAGAAATCTACACCTGTACTAGATACTTATACTACCCTCTCAATGAGGATGCTAGTCCAATGTAATTTACAGTTCCCATAAAGTCTACATTTCAGGGATTAGTCCACTACAATTTAATTAATTTTCCCTTCAATAGGACCCAACAGGTCTGGTTTTTCCACTCGGGAAATTTACCCCATCTCCCGAGTCTCTCTAAGAGGAAGACGGAAACTTTTTCAATCTTTATACTTTTTTTTTTCACCCTTCCTTGAAGTCTCCAGAGATCCACGACTCTCGTCGTGATCCGACTGTCGGTTCTTCTTTCATCCAAGTAGTCACTATTTTGGTGTACCTGGACTTAATGTAGTTGGTGATGTACTTACTCCTTCACCTGGGTCTCGACGTCTTTTTGTGTCACGTCGGTTGTAGAACGAAAGTTTAACCACTTTGTGACTCGTGTCTCGGGTCGATTCGACACGTACCTGAGGACTGAGTATTTTTGACATACAAAATTTCGATAGTCGATTCAAACACCGTTAAATAATACGTCCTCAACTTTTGATTACATAGGAATTACAACTCTTTATTTTAAGTTACAAACCGTTATCTTCCTCTGATCACTGGATGAATTATTCGAACGAAAAAGGTAGAATACCCTTGAAGTTTCTGTACCGGTTAAAAATTTGTTGTTATTATCTTTTTCTGACATATCAAATATCCGTTTACTAAGGTTACGTAAATTCTGATGTGACTGACGATTAGTCCTTATTAAAATGGACATGTCCATTGTGTAGGGTCTATGATCGAAAGGATTGTAAAGAAAACTGATCTTTTTCTTCCGTGTTAAATCAAGTTTCATTATGTACCATAGATATTTACGTAGTGTTCCAGGTCAAATATTCTTCGTTTCCGACTCTGCAAAGACAAACTTAAAAAGACGTAACCCTGATAGAAAAAAATGAATAAATCCCTAAGGGATTATCGATTCAACCATTTCTTAGATAGACGTTACGTCCTCTGGGACCAAGTTAAGGACCCAACCCTTCTAGACGACCTCTTCCCTGTCCGATAGGTGAGGTCATAAGAACACGAAGGGACCACCGAGTCGACCATTTCTTCAACAGACGTTACACCCTCTGGACCCAAGTTAGGAACCCAACCCTTCTAGGGGACCTCCTCCTGTACCGTTGGGTGAGGTTATGAGGTCGGACCTCTTAAGGTACCATGTCAGGTACCCCAGCGTTTCTCAACCTGTGTTGACTCTTTGAAAGTGATAAATATTCTTCGTTTCCGACTCTACAAAGACCAACTGAAAAAGACGTAACTCTGATAGAAAGAGTGAATGAATGAATGACGAATAGAATAAATATGGGGTCGTTTATACAAAAGTCTTCCGATCCTGACCCCTTACTCACGACTGAAAGTGTTTATTAAAAACGACTAGTGAGACAATTTGAGGTACATTGTCCTTTCATAACAAAGTCCGGCTAAGATCAAAAGGAGAGTACCTAACGAGTGAGTATAATCTACTAATGTAGTTTACAGATATACTAACTCCTTTAATGTCGAAGAGTTAAATTCTAGACTTCTAACAAAGAACGACATTTCTTAGGTAACCTGACTACACTCTTGTTTGACTCATTGAAACTCCTGGATTTTAATGTTCGGTAACTTTTTTTGGAATCAGTACTCCTCAAATTATATTCTACTTAAATGTCTTATCGTTACTTGGGATTCAATCTTAATGGGTCAAGAAGATCTTCATTTGTCCGAGTTTTCTGTGTTTAGTTTTCCTTCGTCTTAGGTTTAGTTACATTCTCCAATGTTGTTAGAGTAGAAACATTGGTAATTCTCGACGGAACATACTATTAGTCAACGGTCAAGGATCTTTACTAATGCGTCTTGAACCTTATAGTGGTCAATACTTTCAATATCCCGTTTAGGGGTGTGATGTACCCACACACTCGGGTTTCTTGTTATTTTCAGGGGTAAAGTTAAGATTCTCAAAAATACTAAGAATTCTTTTTTCTACATTAGTAAATTTCTCTATAGGGTGTGTTAATATACGGATGTAATCTTGTGCTAAATACTATATATGTAGTGAATGTATAATGTCCTTTTTTAAATGTGGAAAAGGAATCCATTTTACGTTAGAACTGTCAAACGAGTTTGAGAAATTACCACTTCCTTCTTTCTTGTGGGTCGGTGTCAAAGACCATAAATTCCGGGGTAGGGATCTATAAGTATATACCCCTCCCCTTAATTCCTTCCTTTCTCTTATTAATCTATTAACTTATGTTACTGTACACGTATTGAAATAGTTGGTAGTGCAAGACGTGGTGCGACCTTTTAAGATGGAGTTTGTACAACCTTTCGTGGAAACTAGTTCTTATTAGGAGTTATAGTTAAAGAACTCTTTAGGATTCATGTTACCCGTTGTGATACTAGAATAAAAGTAACTTGGTCAATAGGGAAGAAGTCTCTTACAAGTGTAAAAAAGTCAATTAAACTAATTACAAACGGAGGAAATAAAATAACGTTTGAGGTACTGACTCCCTACTATAATTTAAAACCAGTGGTAGTGGTCTTATAATTTTTTCCTGTAGTCATTAGTTTTAGATAATTTATCCGTTTATTTTATTATTCTGTTTTTCAGTCCTTCTATTTTACTGAAATGGTACGTTTCTCGACTGAGTAACGTTTTCTGAGACTACGACCCTCCCTAACCCCCGTCCTCCTCTTCCCCTGCTGTCTCCTACTCTACCGACCTACCGTAGTGGCTGAGCTTCCTGTACTCAAACTCACTTGAGGTCCTCAACCACTACCTGTCGCTCCGGACCGTACGACGCTAAGTACCCCGACGTTTCTCAACCTGTGCTGACTCGCTGTTTGACTTGACTTGACTTGTACGGGTAAGTTCTGGAGAAGAAGGACACAGTTCCGTTCTCTACTTCCACCGAACCGGAGTATATACAACTACCTCTATCTTCACTTCTATGAATATAAAACTTCTTTATAAAACTTCTTTTTTCTACATTAGTAAATTTCTCGATAGGGTGTGGTAATATACGGATACAATCCGTATATTAATCAATCTGTAATATATATCAATCTTCGATGTCCTGATTGTTTACGTAACGATATCCCCTACCGCTTCTCCTTACTCAGATCCATTTGCTCGAATATTGGACTCAATGGTTCACCTACCAAATAACTATACTCCTAGTGACCCTGTACTTGTCCTAAACATAATCAACAGATGGTGACACATTGTTTAATAAGGTCTTGAATCTTCGAATTCTGTTGTTTAATGAATAAAAGAGTAACAAAGACACCCGGTCCGTAGGGTCACATCGAATCGACTAGGAGGGAGAACCCCAGAGAGTGTTCTTTCTTGAGTTCGTTAGTGTCACAACCGTCAGTAGTGTTTCAAGTCGACACCGTCCTTATTGGAGGTTCACGTGTGAGTACAGTAAAAACCATCTTTCGTCAAGAAGTCACCAACACCCGGTCTCTGGTAAGAGTCAGGGTACTAGTGAGAGTCAGTGCATCCGGTGAGGCAGGTCGTCGAGTGTTGTGTCGTTGTTTCTCACTCCTTCGGTCTCTCGGTCTCTCGTACGTTCGGTACACCTTCAGTCAGAAGACATTGGATTATAATAATCACTACAGGGTAGTGAAAACGAGATAAATAGTCTCCGTTCAGTAATCAAAATCGGGTGTGAGTTCCCTCCTCTGTGTCTCTACACTGATACTCCTCTACCCTAGTGACCCTTGGTATAACCTTTGAGAGATGGTGTCCATCTCTGTCTTTTTATTTCTCGAAGAAAAAAGGGATTTTACAGAATTCAAACTTTGAATTCACTGGAGACTCTATTGGTTCTTCTACACAGTTCATCCATTGACAGTACTAAGTACTCAGACCTCGAGTCTCTGCACCCGTTCTTTACCGTGAAACTCGTGACAGTCAAATATAAATTTCAGTATCCTTATCTATTATGGTAGATCCTTCTTTCACCCTCCCTCTCTACTCTCCTTTACCGAACTATGCTTGAAGACTCCTTGGGGGTTTAAAATCAAATTTATCTTCTCCCGTCCTACTCTTTCTTTTAAGTTTTCCTCATCGGTCTCCTCTTCCTATTTTAGTTTCTGAGACCCACAATGACTTGGTCCTCTCTTTTCACATCTTCTTATTTCTTACCGATTGATACCTTTTACAACGACTCTGTACCGTATTCTACTACTGTCTTCTCACTGAAATATCAAAATTTTTGGTTTTTCTTTATATCTTTCTAGATTAATATATAGTTGTACTCCGGTTCATTTATCTAACACCATATAAGTACGTTACCTTACGAGACTTATTAATTTTACTTACTTTTTCTGTCGTGAGGGTAGTTTTACCTTTTTAGGGTTTTTGGATTACAACTATAAAATTTTTCGTTAACAATGTTTCTATAATAAAATAAATAAATTTTTTTTAGATTTTGATTCATATATAAAAATCTCTAGGCAAACATAAATCCTTATTACACTTCATTCGTATCCTTAATAAAAAATTTTAAGAACTTTCGTCACTATAGACCCCTCCCTCATCCCCCTTACGTTAGTCTCTTTTCATATGTCTGTTGTCTGTAGTGGACGAGACATTGTTTAATGATGAAAATTTTCAGACTTCGTTGATGTCCTATTATTTACTCACAATGACTACCTTAAAAGAGAAAGACAAATATATAAATTTTATAAAGTATTACTTTTAAAATTTCATTGTTTTTAACTGTTCTAAACCGTTGGAAAATTTTCATCGAAATTTACCTCATCAAATTTTACACGATTTCTCTTTTACTCTCCATTCTTTCCCATTGAAGCAGATAACTCTTCGACCTGAAGTGGGAGACTCACTAGAACCTCTTCAATAAATTGGAGAGACTTCGAGTCAAAAGAGTGGACATTTTACTACACACACACACACACACACACACACCCACCCCCCCACCCACACACGCACGTACGTACGAATTCACACATCCGACAACAAGTCAGTGATTCAGTATACGTTAAGAAACACCGAGGTACCTGACGTCGTACGGTCCGAAGGGACAGGAAGTAGTAGAGGGTGTCGGACGAGTTTGAGTACAGGTAGCTCAACCACTGCGGTAGGTTGGTAGAGTAGGAGACAGCAGGGGAAGAGGAGGACGGAAGTTAACAAGGGTCGTAGTCCCAGAAAATGTTTCTCAGTCGAGAAGCGTAGTCCACCGGTTTCATGACCTCGATGTCGAAGTCCACACATGCACACACATGTCTATATACTTGTATAAGTATGTACGTTTGTGTGTTTATATATATGTATGTAACCACTTACATAACGTCCGTTATTTATTTAGTCTCGATATTAAGTTGGAAGTGTCACTCCTGACTTTTTTCTGTTAACAAGTCTCAAATCGATCTTACATCTAATGTCTCTTTTCTTTACTTTTACCTTCCTCCTTCTTTTACCGTCCCTTATAACGGTTCACCATAAGTCTAGATAGACACAATCATCTTTCTTTGATCTTTTTTCTAGAAGTCTTCGGTCAGTTTGAAGTACCGAACTGACATCAATGAACTGAAAGTTTTCTTTCGTCACAAGGTCGAGATGGGAAAGGTGATGACGGGAGGGTTTTTTTCGTATTTCCTTTTTTTCTCTCTTCCGTAGAGAAGTCATTGACGAATTTAACTTTTTTCTCTACCTGACTGTGTCTTCGGATTTCTTCTACTAGTACCATCAATACTGATCTTCCCCCTTCCGTTTGATTCGAGTCTCTGGGACTTGTCTTTAAAGTTCCCTCGACTACGACTCTTCCTCCTTGTCTCGTCTTAAGGACTTCTACCTAAGTCCTTGTTTTCCAGGATTCTTGGAAAGGGGTACATGTTACACAGGTAATGACCATCTCTCGGAGATTGTTGACAGAAAGTGAAGGAGGGTACGGTCCGTGACAAGGACTGTGATCCTTTGGTACCGTTTGTACTGTTCCAGATACGGAAGTACTTCCAATATAAGATCTTCCTTCTCTGTCTATTTATTCGTTACTTTCTTTAATATTAGTCATGATTAAATCTTTTTATTTCGTCTACTCGTGATCCCCCTTCCCAACCCTTAATTTTTAGGGTACTCGTCCCTGTGTGAGTGATTATTCCACTGAACACTGTACATTATTCGTACCACTACTCTCCGGTCCTTTACTTCCTACTGAACCCCTCAGACTTGAGGAAAACCACTTAGGACCGAGTTTGTCCTATTTTCTGTTCTACTCTAAACTAGACTACCAAAGTTCCGTGTCACTATCACCGTAGTTCCGGTACTGACTCGCCCCTCCCTTCTCTACCCCCTTCGTGTCGCCAGGTCTGTCGACGTAGGTCTCGGATTCCCGCGGAAGAACTGAGACTAATCCAAAATTTTTCTCAAACTCGACTTATTAGATGACTTTCCGTTTTGACTTGACTATCTTCTTCTTTATACAACAACCATGGACTGAGAACGAACTAGACTCTTTTTGACACTTCTTACGATATTAATTTCCGTAGCCATGTCCTCTCTCAGACTTAGGATTCCCTGTACTGGTTCCTCTATTTGTCTAGACCCGAAGGTCTCTGTATTACTACGACTACTATAGAGCTCACACCCACTGTTCGCACCCCACGGTACAAGGTCGGTTCAAGGTACCACTAAATTGTTGTGTCACTGGGTCCTCACTCGACAAGGACGAATTCCGTCTTCTCTTCCATGATTCACTTAGGTGTTCATAAAGTAGAAGTCCAGGTAAAGACTCTCTTTAGGGTCACAACTTTTAGAAACTACACACACGGAAAAAAAAAAAAATTGGTTCCTTACTCACCCCGGATGGATGGTTGTTTCCAAGTCGAGTCGTTCAAAGGACACGATGGTTTACCCTAGTACTGTATGTGCGACGGTCGTCAAAAGTACTCCCGTCTACCTAAGAATCAATTTTATTATCCTTTGTCATGTGTCACGAAAAAATTTTTTTATATGTAAATAAATAAAATTAACCTCCGATTAATAAAATGTTATAACATCACTAAGACGGTATGTTACTGTACCGAATATAATGTGGAAGGTTTCATGAAATATACATGACTTAGTGATAAAAAAAAAAGTTAAATTTACACACTCTCTCTTAATCCCGGATATCTAAACTTAAACTTGATCGGTATGTGTTGGTGTATTAGAAATGAAAGATAAGGGATCATTATTATTTTCGTAACAGTTATCCTTTAATTATCGTTTTGTTTTGTTTTAGTATATGTTATGATGTATGGATAATCTTATCGGTTTTAGACCTTGTCACTGGTGTCGTTTAAGAGCACTCCTACACCTCATTGACAGGAAGTAACGACCACTCTTACATTTGTCATATCAGTGAAACCTTCTGTCAAACCATCAAGAAACATTTTGATTTGTGTACTAAAGGTATTCTAGGTTATTTGTTTGAGGAAGTATAAATAGGTTTTCTCCATTTTTGAATGTAGATGTGTTTTGGACGTGTACCTACAAATATCGTCGAAGTGAGTTATGACGGTTTTGAACCTTAGGTGGTTCTACAGAAAATCCGTCACTTACCTCTCTACTTGACACGCTGTAGACCTGTTACCTTATAATAAGTCACGATTTTTCCTTACTTACTACTTCGGTACTTTTCTTTATGTTCACTTTCACTTTCTTCCTTCAGACTTTTCCAATGTACGACATACTAAGGTTGGTACACTGTAAGGTCTTTTCCGTTTTGATACCTCTGTGATTTTTCTAGTCACCAACGGTCCCCAATCTTCCCCTCCTTCCTTACTTATCCATCTCGTCTCTCCTAGAAATCCCATCATTTTTTATGCGACACACTATAATATTATCCCTATATACAGTAGTACAACAAGTCAACGGTTCAGTACAGGCTGAGAAACGCTCGGGTACCTGACGTCTTACGGTCCGAAGGGACAGGAAGTGGTAGAGCACCTCGAACGAGTTTGAGTACAGGTAACTCAGTCACTACGGTAGGTTGGTAGAGTAGGAGACAACAGGGGAAAAGGAGGACGGAAGTTAGAAAAGGTCGTAGTCTCAGAGAAGATTACTCAGTCATGAAACGTAGTCCACCGGTTTCATAACCTCGAAGTCGAAGTCGTAGTTATGAAGGTCACTTATAAGTTCTGACTAAAGGAAATCCTACCTAGAGAAACGTTGGGTTCCCTTAGGGTTATCAGAAGAGGTTATGGTGTCAAGTTTTCGTACTAAAGAAACCACGAGTCGAAAGAAATACCAGGTTGAGAGTGTAGGTATGTACTGATGACCTCTTTGGTATCGAAACTGATCTGTCTGAAACAACCTTTTCATTATAGAGACCAAAAATTATACGACAGGTCCAACCAGTATCGAAAAGAAAGTTCCTCGTTCGTAGAAAATTAAAGCACCGACGTCAGTGGTAGACGTCACTAAAACTTCGGGTTCTTTTATTTCAGACAGTGACAATGTTAACAAAGGGGTAGATAAACGATGCTTCACTACCTTGGTCTACGGTACTAGAATAAAAAAACTTACAACTCAAAAAAAATTAAATTTAAATAAATAAAATTAACCTCCGATTAATGAAATGTTATAACATAACCAAAACGGTATGTAGTTGTACTTAGGTGGTGTCCACATGTGCACAAGGGTTAGGACTTGGGGGGAGGGTGGAGGGTAGGGTATAGTAGAGAGACCTAGTAGGGACACGTGGTCGGGGTTCGTAGGACTTAGGACGTAGCTTGAATCTGACCACTAAGTAAAGAATTTACTATAATAAGTACAAAGTTACGGTAAGAGGGTTTAGTAGGGTGGGAGAGGGAGAGGGTGTCTCAGGTTTTCTGACAAGATATGTAGATTTTCGACCGAATTTTGAGTTGTAAGTAGATACACTACTTACAACTCAAAATTCGGTCGAAAAAGTGAGAGGAGAAAACGAAAGTAGTTCTCCGAGAAATCAAGGAGAAGTGAAAGACGGTATTCCCACCACAGTAGACGTATAGACTCCAATAACTATAAAGAGGACCGTTAGAACTAAGGTCGAACACGAAGTAGGTCAGGTCGTAAAGCGTTCTACACGAGACGTATATTCAATTTATTCGAGTCACTACATGTCGGAACTACATGAGGAAAGGGTTAAACCTTGATCAGACAACAAGGTTCAGGTCAAGATTGGCAACGAAGAACCTGGACGTATGTCTAAAGAGTCCTCCGTCCATTCCACCAGACCATAAGAGTAGAGAACTTCTTAAAAGGTGTCAAATAACACTAGATGTGTCAGATTCCGAAATCGTATCAGTTACTTCGTCTTCATCTACGAAAAGACCTTAAGAGAACAAAAAAGATACTAGGTTGTCTACAACCGTTAAACTAGAAACCAAGGAGACGGAAAAGATTTAGGTCGAATTTGTAGACCTTCTAGAGTCAAGTGTATGGTAACTTCGGATCCAACCTCTTAAAACTCATAATGAAACGATCACACACTCTACTCACGTTAACACGCCATCAAACTTGTAAGAAACCGTAACGGAAAGAAGTCCTAACCTCACTTTTGCCTGGAAAAGGTCAGGACACCGGTGACGACTCAAAAGGTTTAAACGACCGTATAACTCACGTCGTGAAAGTGTCGTAGTAGAAAATCCTAAACTTTATCGAGTCGACCTTAAGGAAGTGGAGGTGATCGAAACAAACATCACTACGAATGATTCCGGATGAATTGAAACGTGAAGTCCTACAGACCGAGATCCACTCACTAGTGTGGTAGCATCAATAGACCAAGCACTTCTAGAAAAAACTTGTCAATAAGACACATAAGAACAGTGGAGAAGAATTATAGAAGACGAAGATAATCCAGGTATGACAAAGAGAGGAAATAACACGGGTAGAAACGTACTTTACACGGGAACCACAGAGACTTATGTAAACATGTTTAGGTATCTTACACGTTATAGTTCTCACTTGATATTACATTTGATACCTGAAACCCACTACTACTATATAACTATATCCAAGTAGTTAAAATTATTTACAACGTGAGACCACCCATATGACTATTACCTCCTCCATCACGTTCACATCCCCATCCTCCATATACCCTCTAGAGACATAACATAGCAGGGTAGTTAAAACGACACTTGATTATAACGAGAATTTTTTTATCAGAACCCTGAAGGGACCAACAATCAATTCTTAGGTGGAACGTCCCGTACGTCCAAGCTAGGGCCCAACCCCTTGATTCAGGGATGTACGACGTCTCTTCAATTCAGACACGTGGCATTGGTGACTCGGACGTGTGGTGTTGAGATCACAGGTACGCCGTGTTGATTCTGGGTTTGTCGGTCCATTTATTTATTTATTGTTTAAATAAAATTTTCAGAATTACTTTTATAAAATTTTTCGTATATTCTCTTTCATTATCACAACATGGTATTTAAAAAGGGAATAAAAACTTGTTATCTGGGAACTGGGAAGTAACTGGTAAATAAGTCGGACTTGCTCGAGAAATACTCCTACAAGAAAACTCTATTCACAATTTTTTTTTTTTCTCTCTCTCTCTCTTCCGTAACTGACAATCCCCGAACTTTACATCTGTAGAGTCACTTTGGACGGGTATTTTAGTCGAAGGTCCCCAATTGGTCAAGGACTGACTGATTCTTTCCCTACGATACTTATCAGTGTCTGTCCTTCAGACCGAAAAGGGTATACCAACTGTATCCACTTCAAATACACAAGTGTACTTGAAGGACGGATTGTCAAGTAGAGAAAGACAAAGAACCGTCAATTGGGACATTTTCTTGAGTCGTCAAATATTCTCGGACCGGTTCCTTGGTCTATTCGTCTCTGTCCCATAGACGATAACTGACTCGTTCATGACCTTCAGTCTCATCCTTTACCTGGTCTTCGGTGTTCCGTTCGGTTACTCCTTCACGTGTGTCAGTAGTTTCTAGTCCCGTTCATTCCTAATGTTTCGATCCAGTTAGTCACTCTTCGTCCTATATTTATCATGACCATATACCCCGTTTGTGATAAGATTCCGTTTGTCATCGGATCACTTACCTCTTTTATCTTCTTGGCACATTTTGAGTCCTCCAGTCTACGTTCAAGACTTCTTCACTCTGGTCTCAAACGGAGGTTACTCTCCAAAACCGGCCGAAGCGCTCTTTCGACCCGGAAAGGGCTCACACCTGCTTAGACTCCGGGTGCGATCTCAGTAAGCCGTTCCATAAAGGTCTCCTTTCTCATCTCTCTCTCGGGACAAGACTCGGAGAATTACACGCGACACAAAAGCGTAATTCGTCTCAAAAGATAAAAAAACCATGACATGAGATAAATAAATCTTTATCTTTGTTAAATAGATTTATCGACTAAAACATTCCTATTACGAGTTATATTAATAAGAAAAATCCTCTCGTAAGGAAATTGATTGAAGGAAATTGTTTTCATATCAAGAGTTCCAGTTTATTCATATGATTCATTAGATACTGTATTACTTTCCCTAAGTCGTTTTCTTTAGAGGAAAGGGGTTTTCGAAAAGGCCTCTTTGTGTAAACGTCGTAACATAATCAGTAATAAAACGAATTTTCTACCGTCTCCTATCAAAATATTTTAGTTAAGTGAGGTGAAAATTACGTGGTGTTATTCATATGATTGGTGTAACTCGAAGAGAAGGTTGAGTTGGTGTGCATTATTCGACGTGTAATCTATAGGGTGTCTAAGAGTATTAAAGAGAAGGTAAAGAAAACTGAATTGAATAAGTTACTTGTCAAAAGAGAGGTCACTCCAGAACCGAAGTGGGAGTTGAAAGAAGATGACTGAAGAAGTTAGTGTTCGAGGGTCCTTCGTCATATTGAAAGGAAGTGTAGTGTGGGGTCAGATTATTTTGGGATTATGATCGAGAGAAGAGATCATCATCGGTTATAGTAAGAAAGAAACGAATAGAAAGATATGATGACGTCCTCTTTGACTTTTTTTTTTATGTTAATTGCAGTCGTTTCACCAATAAAAAGAACACGATTTCAGGGTTCGTCATACCACCGACACACTACGGTGCCCCCTTAGATACGGTGTAGACAGAAAAACGAGTCTGAGTCGTATCTTACACCAAAAGTAAATTACAAATAACGGAATACAAACGCTTCACCGACGAAGAGAAGGTAATATTGATACGGGATTCGTCCTTTTTTCCCTTACACTGTTTGTTTTCGGTGGGTTCAGTCGATAGTCAACAGTAAAATTTCTTGTAGGGACTTATGTACAAAAAGGTTTCTTCTGTATGTTTACTGGTTGTCTATGTATTTTTCCACGAGTTGTACTGATTAGTAGTCCCTTTATGTTTAGTTTTGGTCTTACTCTATACTGGAGGAAAAGGTCCCTTAGAAGGTCTAGGTCCCTAACTTGGACCTAGAGGACGTAACACCCGTCTAAGAAATGACAGACTCGTTGGTTCCTCCGGGAGTTACCTATAATAAGTCGGTACTCTTTCTTCCTTTAGGACGGTAAACGCTGTTATACCTAACTGGAACTCCCGTAATACGATTCACTCTATTTAGGCTGTCTCTTTCTATTTATGAAATACTAGAGTGAATATACACCTTAGATTTTTGTACTAGAGTATCTTTCTCTCTACTCTTACGATAAATGGTCCCAGATTCCTCACCCCTTTGTCCCTCTACAACCAGTTTCTCGTGTTTGGATGTCAATCTTCCACTCATACAAGACCCCTAGATTACATGTCTTACCACTCATATCTGTTACTGGGACGTGATATGTAAAGTTTCGACGAGGTTCTGATCTCGAATTTACAAGAGTGCTGTTTTATCTTTACGATTCATACACTGTACTACCTTTTCAATGGATTCTGATACCACCATTGGTGTATCGTTGTATATTTTTAAAATTTAGTTATGTGGTATGTGGAATTTGAATATGTTACAATATACGGTCAATAAAGAGTCAAATTTTTCCCCTCTTGTTATTTATAGTCGAAAGACCACTATCTGTTTTCTTTATTCATGTTTTTATGTGTTACTGTTCGAAACTATTTACCATTCTACTTTTTCCAGTTCAACTATACTCTCGTATGTAACTTCGTCTCGTTAGATTACACGCCTTGTACTCTTTAAGTACTTTTTGGATAACTTACTTTGGACCCTTTATTTATCCTTAATTGATCCACTCCCCCGTGACACAAGAGAGGAACGATAGAGGTTTGACCCCTTTATTGGTTTCTCAGTTTTGACCTTTGAATTCGAAAAAAATGTCATTTAACCACCAGGGACCACCAGGTCACCAATTCTGAGGTGTAAAGGTGACATCCCCGTGTCCAAACTCGGGACCAACTCTAAGGTGTTCGGTGTGTCAGTTTTTTCTTTTTTTTTTTGAAATAATACTTACTTGACATTGTACCCACCCCCGACGTATATAAAATTTTAGGGACTTGAACCTCTACTGTTAGAAGAGTTCCAATCAGATACACTTTTAGTTAGGGAAACAGACTTGAGTGAGAACCTTAATCTTTTTCGTCGGTTGTAAAAAAAGAAGAAAAAAGTTTTAGGTCACATCACGACGATCAATATCTTTGTGTCAAATCTTTTGAGTACATGAGAACGGAAAGAAATGTATAGAACCCCAGGTTGTTGTTTCGGGAGTAATTCGATTACATAAACAGGAAATGACAGATCTTGTAGTAAAAGATGACAATGGATAGCCCTTTATCTCCCTCTAAACGTTAAATTAGTACTGTTGATGTGAAGATGTAGGAAATAGGGTAAAGAGGTAGTGTGGGACGGTAGGAACATGTCAATGATGAAAGTCTCTTCGAATGTGAGTTATTTGAGTGTCTCGGGAACTAAGACATATAAAAGTCGTCGTTAAGACCGTACCGAGAGAGAGAGATCTTAAAGAAGTTATCCGTGTGTGTAAGTGTGAGTGTGGTGTATACGTGTGTTCATACATATATAAAGATAAAGCCCCCTAGGTATCTGAAAATTTTAATACAAGAAAGAAGAAATCTCATGACTTTTGAGACTACCTTCTTATGAGAGAAAACAAAAGAAAGAAAGAAAGATGTGATAGAACGAATTAAGAGACATTTAGTCCGTGACTCGACTATCCCTATAGATAATAGGATAGTACGTTCAGTCTGGGACAGTTTGAAGACTTAAACACCTACACTCGAAGGTCGAGTGTCTCGTTGACCTTACGCCGTAAGTTTTGTTGAACATTGATATGTAGTCCATCGTAAATGAACCGTGACATTTTAGAGTCACAATATCTCTGTCCGGTAAATGATGAGTATCTTATCTTACGGCTTATCGTGTTTACTCTCCCTGTCGTCGCAGTAGGGAGCACCCGTCGTCGACAGGGGAGAAAATTCGTCTCTCTCCGTCTGGGATTCTTTAGGGGAGTGAAACGAGAGGGGGGTGGCGGGGGCGTCAAAGAACAGTGACAAAGGACAGACGTACTAACGTAACAACTGTCGGTTCTGAACACGACAGTTTAGACTCAGACCGTAGTAGACCTACTTCCACACCCCCTTTGGGTTCGTCTGTGGAAGGGTTCGAACCGAACCTCCTGTACATCCTCTTTTTACTCTGGAAATCCCAGATCGTGTCAAGTACGAAAAGTTCTTTTGATCCTTTTATAATTATATCAAGTTTATTACATAGACTAAACTCTTACTAAAAGTTTCTTCGTGATTATACACTAAATATAATTCAATCAAGGTTTTACTAAGCAAGAGGATGTGGTCCTACGAAAGAAGTACTAAATCCATTACCCGAATTTCTCATGTGAGTGTGTCATAAAAGGATTATCACGGTTCGACCCCCTACAACGACTGTCGATCTCTCTTCGTCACCTTCATTAAGACTGTTCAACCTCTTGACGTTCTCATGTTTGGACCACGTCCAGTTACTGTTGAATAGACCCAGTTTAGTATTTCCTTTTCTACTTTGATTATTGGAGTCTTTGACCGGGTTCAGTCCAAGTGTATCATGATCATTGACATTTAACTCGTTTCGTCTAGCACTTCCCGACCAAAATACCTGACATTCCAAGAATCGACGACATTCATTTCTACTGGAACACAAATTCTCATCCGTCAACAGAGGTACCCCGTCTCGATCCCTGTCGGTGACGAGGTTTTATAACGAGAAGAAAGACGTGTGGACCTACGAGTGGTAATCCTTCAGTAATGAAACCTCATGTATAACAGGTGACCATAATTAATAGATAACGATGTTTTGGGAATGAAGTGAAGTTTGTGAACGACAGTCTCAAACGGAAAGACACGATGCCCGTGGGGTCGGGAACAACCTTTTGTCTTCGTTCAGTGATTCAGTCAAGGTGTAAGTTCTCCTCCGTTAGTGTGTTCGCTCACTTCTAGTCCTCTGTCTCAAGGGACCGCGGTACAGTCTTCGGTGGCTGGTATGGTCAGGACCGACAGGACAAAAATTTACAAACGAGAGAGTCCTTTCTAGTGTATACTTCGAGGAGTATAGAGTCACATTCGTGTAAACACTCCAAAGAAACCTTAGTTCTCCTGTGATCTACTTCCGACTATGTATCCTCTAGCTCCCTTGACATTTTTACCAGTCACAGAATCTTTCCCCTCTACCCGTTCTCAATTCTCTTATCCGGACTATAGTGGTCTTGAACTCTTTTATCAGACCAGTTCATTTAATTTATACTCAGTCGTTTAACCGTGACGTTACTTGTGTTTCCTTCAAACTCGACCTATTTCTCCTTATATCATGTATTCCCGGGACCTCTACTACGAGTGACACATGGGGTGTTACCACTCTAGAAACCCTCTGATATTTTAGAGAGAAACTGGTACCTATATTACTCGAACTTGCAAGGAGTCTGAGTATACGTCTTTTATTCCCGTCCGACCCCTATTTTACCTTCTTCCGGTGTTATTTTGGACAAATAGAAAGGACTTCTTTTCCCGAGACTTTGTGACTTTATGTGACGGTTTAGACATTGATATTTCTCGAGAGTCCCTTAAAGGACCGTAAGGTCGCCAATTCCGAGACACGAAGGGGACGTCCCACGTGCTCAAGGTAGGGACCAGTCCCTTGATCCTACGGTGTACGACGTGTACGCCGAGTTATTTATTTATCGTTTGTAATTACCATATACCCAGAATACGGTTCTTTATTGTTAAGGGCGACTTCATCTTGTACTTAAGACGTAACCAAGAAATCGTGGTCGGAATTACATCCACGATACCTAAACAGATTGCGTTGGTATATGAGATCAGACTGGAAAACCCCTTCTTTTAAGAAACACCCTACGATGATCCATGTCGGTCACTGTATCAACCAAAGATGTGGATATTTCTCGATTCTCTCTCTCTTTTTTTTTTCACTTTCGCTTCTTTTACACTATTCGTTTAACTTACTCGTCTTCCCATATTCTTTCCCGGTTGTGTGAAAGTACTATTGTTTGTTCTGTTTGATTTCTCGGAATTCTTTTCTTCTCTTGAACGTCTTTTCTTTCCCATGCTCACTTGAATAAATATTTTGTCTTCATCTTAGTACCTACATCTTTTGTTTGAATACCAATGGTCGTCTATTCCCTATTTGACCCTCTAACTCTGACCGTATATGTGTGATACTACATATTTTATCTATTGATTATTCTTGGCCGACATATCACGTCCCTTGAGATGAGTTATGAGACTTATCGAATATACTCTTTTCTTCGTTTGTTTTTTTGGGTATCACCTATATACATATACATATTGACTAAGTGAGACGACATGTGGACTTTGATTGTGTTGTGACATTTAGTTTATACAACGACAAATCATCGATTCAGTACAGACTGAGCCGTTGGGGTACCTGACGTCGGACGGTCCGAGGAGCAGGTACCCTAAAAGGTCCGTTCTTATGTTCTTATGACCTCACCCAAAGGTAAAAGAAGAGGTTTTAGTTATTATAAGGTTATGTATAAAATTTTTTCCTCCCTTGAAGGAGTTGGGCTATTTCCCATAGATGTTTATTGGATGTCTCTCTTCCGTCACCGTGGGGTGAGGTCATGAGAACGGAACTTTTAGGGTACCTGCCTCCTCGGACCATCCGACGTCGGACACCCCAGCGATTCTCAGCCTGTACTGGCTCGCTGAAGTGAAAGTGAAAAGTGAAAGTACGTGACCTCTTCCTTTACCGTTGGGTGAGGTCACAAGAACGGACCTCTTAGGGTCCCTACCCCCTCAGACCACCCGACGGCAGATACCCCAGCGTGTCAGCCTGTACTGACTTCGCTGAATCGTCGTCGTCGTCGTTGTTGTATTATGAATTACCACTTTCTGATTTTTGAAAGGGGAATTCTAGTCTTTGATCTATGCTTACAGACAAGATTGGTAAAAAATAAGTTTGAAATGACCACTAAAAGTAGTCTCATTAATCCGTTCTTTTACTTTATTTTCCGTAGGTCTTACCTTTTCCTTTTTCAGTTTGATAGAAAAACGCTTACTGTACTAAAACATGTACCTTCGTTTGTTCCTTTTGTTACCTTTAATGGGTTTCCGTGTCTCTACCATAGTAACTTTATTATGGCTACAGTATATAAATACATCGTAAAATGTCGAAGGTTTCTCGATACATAGTAAAATAGAAGTATTGGTGGACATTCCATTCAAATAATTGCGTGTAGTGTTCACTGTTTTGATTATGAATTTTTTACTACATAAACGATTACTTCGGTCAATGATTTATAGTATTAACAGTGGGTTTAGAGGTCGAGGTCCTGAGATTTAGTTACGTATTACCAACAAACCAAAGACAGAAAATTCTGGTCGTACCAGGTTGTCTTGAAAGACGCTACCACTTGTACCAGACATAGACGTAACAAGTTATGACACCGGTGGTGTGGGTTCACCATAACGTGTGATCTGTACACCGATCATGTTGACTTATTGACTTAAAAATTAAAATAAATTTAAATTTATTGGTGTACTCCAGTGGTACAACCTGTCACATTGAGATCTCTCAATCAGGGACGAATTCTTGTCTTTGCCATACCTGGATTGTCTTCGTCTTCTATAATTCTTCTCCACCGTTCTTATGTGTCTTCTTGACATGTTTTTTCTAGAAGTACTGGGTCTATTGGTGCTACCACACTAGTGAGTGGATCTCGGTCTGTAGGATCTTACACTTCAGTTCACCCGGAATCCTTCGTAGTGATGTTTGTTTCGATCACCTCCACTTCCTTAAGGTCCACTCGATAAAGTTTAGGATTTTCTACTACGACACTTTCACGACGTGAGTTATACGGTCGTTTAAACCTTTTGAGTCGTCACCGGTGTCCTGACCTTTTCCAGACAAAAGTAAGGTTAGGGGTTTTTTCCGTTACGGTTTCTTATAAGTTTGATGACGTGTTAACGTGAGTATAGTGTACGATCGTTTCATTACCAGTTTTAAGAGGTTCGGTCCGAAGTCGTCATTCACTTGGCTCTTGAAGGTCTACAAGTTCCACCTAAATCTTTTCCGTCTCCTTGGTCTCTAGTTTAACAGTTGTAGACGACCTAGTATCTTTTTCGTTTCCTTAAGGCCTTTTTGTAGATGAAGACGAAGTGACTGATGTGATTTCGGAAACTAACACACTTAGTGTTATTTGACCTGTTAAGAAGTTCTCTACCCTTATGGTCTGGTGAAATGGACGGAGGACTCTTTAGACATACGTCCAGTTCTTCGTTGTCAATCTTGACCTGTACCTAGTTGTCTGACCAAGGTTTAACCCTTTCCTCATGCAGTTCTGACGTATAACAGTGAAACGGATAAATTGAGTGTACGTCTCGTGTAGTACCCTTTACGACCTGACCTACTTCGTGTTCGACCTTAGTTCTAACGGTCCTCTTTATAGTTATTAGAGTCTATACGTCTACTGTGGTGGGAATACCGTCTTTCACTTCTCCTTGATTTCTCGGGAAACTACTTTCACTTTCTCCTCTCACTTTTTCGACCGAATTCTGAGTTGTAAGTTTTTTGATTCTAGTACCGTGGACCAAGGTAGTGAAGTACCGTTTATCTACCCCTTTGTAACCTTTGTCACTGTTTGAAATAAAAGAACCCGAGGTTTTAGTGACGTCTACCACTGACGTCCGTACTTTAATTTTCTGCGAACGAGGAACTTTCTTTTCGATACTGGTTGGACCGGTCGTATAATTTTTCGTCTCTGTAATGAAACGACTGTTTCCAGGTAGATCAGTTTCGATACCAAAAAGGTTATCAGTACATACCTACACTCTCAACCTGGTATTTTCTTCGACTCACGGCTTCTTAACTACGAAACCTTGACACCACAACCTCTTTTGAGAACTCTCAGGGAACCTGACGTTCCTCTAGGTTAGTCAGGTAAGATTTCCTCTAGTCAGGACCTATAAGTAACCTTCCTGACTACGACTTTGAGGTTATATAACCGGTGGACTACGTTTCTTGACTGAGTAACCTTTTCTGGGACTACAACCCTTTGTAACTGCCGTACTCCTCTTCCCCTGTTGTCTCCTACGCTACCGACCTACCGTAATTACTGAGCTACCTGTACCCAAACTCGTCCGAGGTCTTCAACCACTACCTGTCCCTTCGGATCGACCGACGTCAGGTACCCCAGTGCTTCTCAACGTGTGCTGGCTCGTTGACTTAACTTGACTTGATTTAGTCTCTGAGGAGTATCAAGATCAGGGTGTCACTGGTTGGATATACGTTAAACAACAACTGATACTCCTTATATATATCTTCGTGTTTCTGTCTGTTTAGTAGGAACCCTTATTAATGTTCAACGACATATAGGAGTCTTTATGTTACTGAGACGTTGTATATTTGTACATCCTCACAAGATTGGTTGGTTTTTATCTTCTTTACGAAAGGATTTTTTTGATGTCGAAAGAAAAGTAATTCCCCCACCCTACTCCAGTCTTTATTGGAATGGAATACAAATTTACTAATATATACAAAAAGACAAGAATGTGGGTGAGGTCACTTAAGAACGAAGATTGAGATGGTGATGTCTAAACGATTTACTTAACGACAAGAAGAAATTTATGGAGGAAGTACAAAGGTGAAATATGAAAAAGAATCCGATAGAAAAGACGACCCTTACAGAAGGAGGTAGAATGTTTAGGTTTGCACTGGTGTAGGAAGTTCCGGATTCAGTTTAAATATTAGAAGACCTTGCGAAAGAATAGAGTCGATCTACTACAGGAAGTGAGGAGTTGATAAAGTAAACGTTGTGAATTATGAGATGGGTGTATAATATCAAAATACATGTGTAGAAGAGGGACTAATCTGGGTCAGTCATTTGGCGTTGAATACCTGTTTTAGACCAGATAACGTACACAACATTTATTACAAAAAGACATTATCTCGGTACGAGTGATAAAATGTCGGCATAAAAGAAACCGACGAAACGGGCTATTACAGTCTCAACTCATCAACGTTGTTTGCCAGGGAGTTTGGGAATATATAAAGGGTGAACCGAGGAGTGTTGTTCAACAAACTAGGACATAGTGATATTCGAAAACCTTACTTGATATCTTTGGTATAGACTAAATAAAAAAAATTAGAAGTGTTCTGGATCTCATAACGGGATATATATCGTCATTGTAGTATTTATAAAATTCTCAAAAGACAAATATTCCTTAATTGTCACAGACGAATACATATAGGCCTCTGCCGTTACCGTGGGGTGAGGTCATGAGAACGGACCTTTTAGGGTACCTGCCTCCTCGGACCACCCGACGTCAGTGACTCGCTGAAGTGAAAGTAAAAAGTGAAAGTACGCAACCTCTTCCTTTACCGTTGGGTGAGGCACAAGAACGGTCCTCTTAGGGTCCCTACCCCCTCGGACTACCCGACGGCAGATACCCCAGCGTGTCTCAGTCTGTACTGACTTCGCTGAATCGTCGTCGTCGTCGTCTTCGAATACATATAGTTAATAGGGTAGGTTAAAGAGTAAATGAGTAGTTCTGTCGAAGGACTGTGTCTTTTTCATCCAGAGTAATAGATGTAAAATGTGGTACTCTTTAACTCCGTGTTTCTCGGAATACGGATACCAGTGTCGATCGTTTCTCTCAACGTTTTGGCCCAGTATTTGGGTCTAGAAGAGTAGAGACTGAGACTCGATGGAATAAGGCGGAGAGACACGAAAGGACGAAAGGAGATTTAACTGGATGTTACCACTTCCTTGGGGTTTATTCTGAACAACACAACAAAAAGTCAGTGAGTCAGCACAAGTTGAGAAACGTCAGGATATCTGACACGGGCGGTCCGAGGAGACAGGTGCTCTAAAGAGTCCGTTTTTATGGCCTCATCCAACGGTAAAGGAAGAGGTCCCCTAGAAGGGCTGGGTCCCTAGCTTGGGTGAAGAAGACGTAACCGTCCCTCTAAGAAATGGTGACTCGGTGGTCCCTTCGGGTACATAGATGACTCATTTAATTATTAGTACAGAGTCCATTGAGTACAAGTAAAAATTGTCTTAACGTTGATGAAAATACTTTCTTTCACTTCAGCGAGTCAACACAGGCTGAGACACTGGGGTACCTGACATCGGATGGTCCGAGGAGGTAGGTACCCTAAAAGGTCCGTTCTCATGACCTCACCCAACGGTAACGGAAGAGGTCTCCTAGAAGGGTTGGGTCCCTAGTTTGGGTCCAAAGGGTGTAACATTCGTTCTGTGAAATGGCAGACTCGGTGGTCCCTTCAGGTATATAGATGACTCATTTAATTATTAGTACAGAGTCCATTGAGTACAAGTAAAAATTGTCTTAATGTTGATAAAAATACTTTCGATCAGTAAATTTCATAAAAATACGAAGATTTAATTTTTTAAATAAATTTTTAATTCAAATCTCTTAAGAGACCGTCAGGTCACCAATCCTCAAAAACGAGAGTGACCACTCCCGGGTCCAAGTTAGGGATCGACCCCTTGATTCTAGGGTGTTCGGTGTCAGGGGTGGGAGGAGTTTAATTATTTATTATTATTATTAATTTTTGAAATATATATTTTTTGAAATGTCTTTTATTAAGGGGGTTAAAAAAAAAAGGGTTTTGAAGTCTTCTCTCTCCTTTACATGTAAAGGACGTGACCAGTGTGACGGAGAGGGACGAGACAAACAGGAGGAATGTTTCAGTCAAAGAGAAAAGGTAAGGTAAAGAATTTCGATAACTGAAGTTTTATCATGGATAGTCTAAATCAGTATTTGTTCTTAGTATACGGGGTGACTATACAAGTCAGACGCGTCCGGTTCAAATAGATTAAGTTTAGGTAATAGACAAGTCGTTGTGGAGGAATGATAAGTCATAACTAACAAATGTATAGGTTATACTTTGTGACCTTCTTTTCGTCTCACCGCTCTTATGTCCTGTAAACAAAATACAGAAGGACATTTTTGACAGACTGAAATGAGACTTATATAATTTGTGATCTGAGTACTTAAAAATTTATCATACACATTACAGAAACGTGAATATAATCTATTGACGTAACAAAAAATATGTGTTTATCCTAAGAAATTTCTTTATGGGGGAAGAGACTTTACCCAGTGTAAGAAATATCAATATCTCATGGATGAATAAAGACGGGTCATTCTTTTTTACCCAAGGAAAACTCGGAGAAACTCCATAATCTCAGTCGAATTTAATACGTACGTTAAATTACGTTTACTTTCCAAAGTTATATTCTTCCATCAAGAGACTCGACCTCCGATAGGATAACTGTTTTATATATGGTAGTTCATATATAAGTCGAGAGACACCTGTTGGTTATGTCAAACATCTGATTTTTTTTGTTGTTGTGAAATTTTTTTTTTTCGTTTTTATAAAAATTTTGATGACATTATTCCCGATAATCTTACAGATATTTGAGTCTTTGTACACAGATTATGTCTACACTGGAGGAAAGAACCAAGTAGTGACATTTCTGGTGACCCGACCGACCCCTGGGGTTCTAAAATTAAGAATAATGTGTCTTAATGAGACAACAGAAAAAAAGTAAACGAAAACATGGGATAGAAACCCATAAACAAATAAAAATGAGACGGAAGACTCTTACTGAAGTTCGTCGGAGGTTTCCGTGTATATATAAACTCTAATTTTACACAAAACTTTTCTACTTCGTAGAGAGTGAGACACACTGTACGATGTGATGTGCTTGGTTTTTCTGATCTTTGCATAACACTTCAGTTTGACCCGAGTGGTTTCGGAGACAGGGGTCTCAAGACTACAGTCGTTACTGTCTATTACCTCGGTCTAAGGGACGTTAACTTAGGACCAAGACTTGAGCCAAGACGTGACGGTACGGTACACTAAAATCGGTTCACAGGAGACGTGAGCTCCGGACAAAGGAGTCCGACTTCATTCCCTATAATTTTATTGTAGGTGGAATTAAATTTGTTCCACAACCTTGTCATGGACCGTGTTTCTTTTGGAGTGGTACGGTAGTTCTTCCTCATAATCATGATGAGTATCATTACAAAGTCGTAGCCGGACCGTTTGTCACTAAGTTTTCATTAGAGAGAATCAGTCCTATTCGGTGCACTCAACAAAAACAAAAACAAAACTGTGGTAGAGGTAAAGGACAAAGGAAGAGTCATATGAAGAGGAAGGAGAACAGTTACCACTCATAGGAGTGGTAGGATCACGAGAAGCCCCCCTCCCAGGGTATGACACCAGTGACTGTTCGGTGCGAAATGGGAACCTTCTGACAGTGGTTAGGGATGAGTCTTAAATTCTCATAGTGTCTAAAATCCATATGGGAATTCCCGTATAAAGATAGTACATTTCCTCCTATATCTTTTAACTCACCGAAAATTGGAACGATTTTCGGAAGAGAACCGTACTACTCATTGTCACACGACGCTTAGACGGTGATGAAGACAGAGAACTAAGGTTTGTGTGACCAATTAGTCACCCGAGGTTTCCTCTCTTCCGTCGTAACGCACTTACTTCCTCGACTCCCTTCCATGTCTCTCGTAAGACCTGATGTCGTAACAGTCCCTTTCCGTGACCCTTCCGTGTAAGTTCCCCTAAGACCCAAACCCTTTAAGACCGTCCCTGGAACAGACTTTCCGAGACCGTACTCTCGTTGACGCAGAACCCCTTCGTTACTCTTCGTCTCTTTGTCCTCTACGGTTAACTGGACCTATAGATAACGACGTATTTCCCACTGAAGTTTTAAGTCATCAAATTTTGTTACTGTTAGTAAATAAAACGAAGACTTAGACATTCCACTCGTCCTGAGTCGTCCTTCCTAACAGAGACTTGGTGTATCATCGTCGACCCGTCAAGATGACTTCGACCCCTTAGGTAGAGGTTGTGTCGAGTAAGTATACCGACTTGAACCACAGTCATCATTAGACCCGAGCCAGGAGAGGTACACTCGAAAAAGTGTCTCTACAAATCCGAAGGAGTTTCGTACCTCCGACCCAAGGTTCTTGCTCACAAGGTTTTATGTCCTTTATCTTCAAAGTACAGAAAATTCCAAGTCCGGGTCTTTGGCCGTGTCGTTGTACGGTGACATCGGATGGTCAATTTGGTAGTGGTTCGAATGAGTCCATGTTCGCCTTTCCTGCGTCTGAGTAGGAGGTCACTCTCCACACAGTTTATCAAACACCGGTAGAATTGAACGGTGTGAGTTACCAGACTTCATCTGATTCTAAATGCATCGGAGAGAGAGACGAGGAAGAGGTAGTGGAGTCGTTTCCTCTCCTCGACGTCGACCGATGGAGTATTACTACATCGGGAAAGAGATCGGAGTTCTAGTGTCTTTGGGAAGTCGGAAACTCAACCGTGCATAATCTTAGGGAAGGAAAACCCCCACGGCTATGGAGAAACGTTTTAGATGAAGAACGACGGAATTTTAACCAGAAACAGAGTGATTCGGTCTAATTTGACATTTTCGTTTTACAATGTCGATACCCCTACCTCCCTCTCTACGTTAATTTACATGTCACAAGGGGAGTCCCCTAGGACCCGGAATGACCGGTGATCCACTGAAACTTAAAAACTATACAAAGTTTACTACTGTAAGAGTTGATATATAAATGTCTATCTTGAATTAATGTCTATTCTGAACGATAAAACTACCGAAAAGACCATCATTTTGATAGGTGTACTGTAAATAAATCAGGTTCCGTTACCTTTGTACAATTTTCAGGAACATTCTTTTGGGACTTAAATTTCTATAGTCTCTTTAGAACAAAAGTCGATAAAGACGAAGTTATATCTAGCATAGATAATTTACGAAGACAATAATTCACTTTTTCACATATATGGATTCGGGTTCCCGATAAAACGATTCTCGGTTAAAGGTAATACTCTAAAATATTACCCGAATTTCTCGTTTACAAGTTATATACTATTTTAATCAAAAAATTTAGGATCTAAACTACCCAAGTCTTTTAGTTTTCTCAGTCCTAAGAGTTTATTTCGATTTTCTATTTCGACTAAATATACATCCCTGGCTCTCACCACTGAGGACACTCTTCAGACGGAAACAGACCCTCTCTCCGTTCCCCCCAGTAACATGGTTCCGATAAAGAAGATTGTCTGACTTTTAAAAGAATATTTCGAGACCAAGAATTTAAAATGGGTTTCCCTTTTTCCTTCGTACTCTCTCAAATTACTGATTACTAAAGAAGAGATTTTTATTTAGGGTGAAAATTTACACCGTCGGACCCTCCTCTGTCTGAACGAGGGTGTTCGTACCTCCATCCTCCGAACTCATTATCCCAGTATTCGGTGGAAAAGGGGTGAGCCGTGGTCGGTGTCTCAAAAGACAGTGTGAAGACCCTTCGGAGGGTTCAGTCTCAACGAAGTCCTACCCGTGTCACTTCGGTAGTAAAGTGTAGTCTGGATTTCCGTATAGTTAAGAAGAGAGTCGTCTCGAGTCTTCCTACTGTATTACGTAAATCACTTCCGAGTGTACAGAGAATTTTCTACTAAGTAGTCCTATTTTTGATCCTGTTATTTTAAGATGTCTTACCGAGACGTAGAGATCCATGAAACCCTAAGTTGATTTGTACTCTTTATTTTACCTGAGACAGATCTGACCTTATATATATATATATATATATATATATATATATATATCACCATTTTATTTTTCTTGGTTCGTTTACTAATCGAACAGTGTTCAAGAAACAGTTCGACTTCAAGTTTATATTTGACAGTTGGGTTCTACCACACAGGTACTAAATCCGGTAACGATCAGTTTCACACCAGGTACTCTGGCCGTCGTAATCGTAGTGGACTGTACAATCTTTACGTTTAAGACTCCGAGGTAGGGTCTGGATGTCTGGGTCTTAGACACCGTTACCCCCGGTCGTTAGACACAAAATGATCGGGAGGTCTACCAAGAATTCGTACGATCACACGTTGTTCGGGGTTGAGTCTGACGTCTCTCTCCTTTTTACTGTTTTATGTGTAAACCAACTGAGAGTTCTTACGTATTATTTTTACTCCGTATTAAGTACACAATAAATCCATGAACCCTTTAACGGATTTCAAACTATCCTAAACTCATTTACGATTATCTACTTTGAACTGTTCAAGTGTTTAGTAAATGATTTTAGTGAGTAGGGCTTTAATGATTTCCACATAAGGTGTGAAGTCATTTATCACTACATTCAATACATACCCCAAATTCCTAGATTTATCATGTTCCTTCTTCAGTCCGTCTCACGACCCCGGTCGTCTTGTACCAGAACGGGGGACCTGTCTCCTTGTGGACCCGGGTCATGTTTCCAGTTCTCCGATCCGACCCGACCTGTCTTGTACAAGGGGACCGTCCCGTTCCGTCGTCCCGGTCTCTCAGGTGTACCTATATTCCCCCGTCCACATCTAGTGCCGGTCGTTCGTCTTTGTGTTAGTCTTCGAACTTTAGATTGGATAAGGTTAAACCGATTTAAAAATTCACCAAGTTGTGGTTCCACTATTTGTTATATTCCCGAGCACCAGACTTGGGTTCGGACGGAACCCCTCTATCCCCCTCCTCTCTGTCCTGTCTAGGTACTGACCTCGGAGTCTATCCAACTAATACAATCCCTGGATACACGGACCTTGTGGGTGCGAGTCTGGAAACAGACGCTGGACTGTAGCCCACATCAAAAATTATTAACATGTAAAATACAATTGCTACGTACAAACACACTACTACCCGTCTATTTTGTCCGTGTCCCTCTCCTTGGTCACTTTCCTTGGTCCACTGTTTACCCCTGTCTTTGGTTGTCGAGGAGTCATCTTAGAGTTATACATAAACAGCTTGACTTGCTTTACCTACTCTTATGTGCGTGGTCCAAGATTCATTCGACACCGTCTAGTGAAGGGAATCAGGTCACTGACAGAGACAATTAGGATAGGATAGGGATAAAATGTCTAATTCTTTCGTTCCAACTGTGTTCGATTTCGTTTAGTCAGGAAAGTCTAGAGTCCGGGAGAAGGTGACAGAACCCGATGTTGTCCATCCTCCTTACAGTTGCCCATTGGGTCGAACTACGACGACGACGAGGACCCGGTAGTGTCAAACCCAAAAACTCAAACTCAAGGACCTTATCCACCCCCACCCCCCAACTATTCTCATTGAATTTCAGTTTCATCGAAGATCTTATCAATCATCTGTAGATGAGTCAGGGACGAATAAAGTGATATTGAGATGGGTCATAATAGAGTCCCGGACCCAGAAACCTTTCCTTCAAGGTTAGGCGTGGAAGAGATAATCACCCTGATGACTTTATATACTAATGGTACCGTTGAGACATCTATCTATAATACAGTCACACAGAAATACAAGGTTTAGGGTGGAGGGTTTCGAACTCTTTGAGTACGTGTTTCCTGAGTCAGAACGTAAGGGTTACGGATTATGATATTCTATGTGTCATTAAAGAATCATCGCCAAACAACTTACTTACGTACTTAGATCTGGATTGGGGTGTCCCCTAAGGAAGAGTAAAGGTTCCCTAACAAGAGTGAATAAAAAACTCGTAGATGACACATGTTACGTGTTAAGGTCCTTCACCGCCTATGTTGTTACTTGTGGTTGTTTCCGAGAGTCAATAGTCGAGATGACGTAAGTCTAATTCCAGAATTTTTGACCCTTACTCCATCTCTCCTTATTCTTCCATGATTCTGATGAAGACTGAACATTGTGACGAATTGAATTGGACCGAAAAGACAATATATGAACGAAATTTACTCAGGTAGCGTAACAGTACACTAATCTACCTGTTAAGATTCTCTTTGTGATGACTCAAAGAGTCTTAACGACTGAATTATGTGTTGGTTTGGGAGGACGGATACTTGTTTGGCTTGTTCTATTGTCTAAGGGTAAGGGTGTACTCGTATTCGTCCGTCCGATAATTAAGACACATAGTCAGTACGGTGTATTTCCCCTCACTCCCCGGGTGTTTGAGTGACCTCTAGGTCTTTCAATTAATTTTGTGTAAGAAGTAACAGGTTTTAAACCCATTATTTACGAGATGTTTTACGTGACTCTTCCTTCAGGTTACGAGACTCCGACGTAAAACGTAGAAGGAAAGATCATGACTCTTGTCCAGAGACTCCTCGGTGGATTAGGACTCAAATTGTACCTTTAAACATACAGTTACCTACAAGGTGTCCGGGGACCTTTCTCCTTGTCGATGTTTATGATAAATGAGGGATTAAGACAAATGAGGGATTAAGATCAATGTGTGTCTGTAATGTACGTACCACGTGAGGTCTAGTATAAAAGACTTTCGGGTCCACAAAGAAGATCAGACGGTTCTTACCGTTCAGTTAGAAGTAAGTTTTGGTTAGTCAAGTCAGTGAGTCAGCATAGACTGATAAACTCTGGGGTACCTGACGTCGTGCGGTCCGAAGGGACAGGTAGTGGTTGAGGTCTTCGGATGAGGTTGAGTGTAGGTAGTTCAGCCACTACGGTAGGTTGGTAGAGTAAGAGACAGTAGGGGAAGAGGAGGACGGAAGTTAGAAAAGGTCGTAGTCCCAGAAAAGTTTACTTAGTCGAGAAACGTACTCCACCGGCTTCATGACCTTAAAGTCGAAGTCCTAGTCAGGAAGGTTACTTATAAGTCCTGACTAAAGGAAATCCTACCTGACCAACCTAGAGGAACGTCAGGTTCCCTGAGAGTTCTCAGAAGAGACCGTGGTGTCAAGGTTTCGTAGTTAAGAAGTCGCGAGTCGAAAGAAATATCACGTTGAGAGTGTAGGTATGTACTGGTGTCCTTTTTGGTATCGAAACTGATCTACCTGGAAACAACCGTTTCATTAAAGAGACGAAAAGTTATACGATAGATCAAACCAGTATTGAAAGGAAGGTTTCTCCTTCGTAGAAAATTAAAGTACCGACGTCAGTGGTAGACGTCACTAAAACCTCGGGTCTTTTTATTTCAGTCGGTGACAAAGGTGACAAAGGGGTAGATAAAGCGTACTTCACTACCCTGGTCTACGGTACTAGAAACAAAGGACTTACAACTCGAAATTCGGTTGAAAAAGTGAGAGGAGAAAGTGAAAGTAGTTCTCCGAGAAATCAAGAAGAAGGGAAAGACGGTATTCCCACCACAGTAGACGTATAGACTCCAATAACTATAAAGAGGACCGTTAGAACTAAGGTTGAACACGAAGTAGGTCGGGTCGCAAAGAGTACTACATCAGACGTATATGTAATTTATTCGTCCCACTGTTATATGTCGGAACTGCATGAGGAAAAGGATAAACCTTGGTCAGACAACAAGGTACAGGTCAAGATTGACAACCAAGGACTGGACGTATGTCCAAAGAGTTCTCCGTCCAGTCCGCCAGACCATAAGGGTAGAGAAAGTCTTAAAAGGTGTCACATAACACTAGGTGTGTCAGTTTCCGAAACCGTATCAATTATTTCGTCTTTATCTATAAAAAGACCTTGAGAAAACGAAAAAACTACTAGGTAACCTACAATCGTTAAACTAGAGACCAAGGAGACGGAAAAGATTTAGGTCGAACTTGTAGACCTTCAAGTGTCAAGTACATAACGATTTCGGACCGAACCTCTTAAAATTCGTAATGGAATGATCGTACACTCTACTCACGTTAACACGTCATCAAACTCGTAAGAAACCGTAGTGGAAAGAAACCCTAACCTTACTTTTACCTGGAAAAGGTCAGGACATCGGTGACGACTTAAAAGGTTTAAACGACCTTATAACTCACGTCGTGAAAGTGTCATAGTAGAAACTCCTAAACTTTATCGAGTTGACCTTAAGGTAATGAAGGTGATCGAAACAAGTAGTACTACGAAGGATTCCGGGTAAACTGAAGTGTAAGGTTCTACAGACCGAGATCCACTCACTAGTGTGGTAACACCAATAGACCCAGTACTTCTAGAAAAAACATGTCAAGAAGACACATAAGAACGGTGGAGAAGAATACCATAGTGACGAGAGGATTTAGTTGTAAACAGGTGTGAGTACTTCATGGACTCTTTATATACCAGTAAATATATCAGAGAATAAAGAGGTCCAACGGAAGAAAGAAATACGTTTGATAGATAATGGATAGTGGAAGGATTTAAAAGTAAATACGAAGACATACTGACAGTTCATTTAGTAGTCTTTTCTGTTGACTGACTCTGAGGACGTAAAAGTCGAGTCATGTTATAGTACGCCAGCTAGAGTCTACTTATATTCCTTATTGTGTGACCTATACCAACAGAGAGTCTGACATAATGTCGTCAACAGTACTGGTTGGAATTGATTTCTCTTACGAACGAGTCACTCACATCGACGACATAGTCCCTCGGGGCACGTACACCTCACTTGAGAATCCCATCCTCTGTACGGACTTCAGTAAGAAGAAGACAAGATCTTTCCGTTCGTCACGTATATAGTAAATAATGTATTGAGTAGTCATCTCAGGTCTTATTGTGGACTAGAAGCTCGTATGAACGTAAGGACATCGATTTACATACCTATAAGTGTACCTTGTTCTCTTTGTCTTTGACATTTTACCAAGTATAGTCAGAAATTTTACGTAGGTTACTCAATGTTTAACTTAGTTCCACTTTTCATCCTAAATGTCTTGGTAAGTAAGCTGTTTAAAAGTACTTCGATCCCCAAGCTCTTCGTTATCTGTGTTAAAGGATCCCTTCCTTGAGTGTATGCACTTTTCTTACTATTGAGTCGTACTGTTGTCTCGATCGGTCTCCCTCGATTCCCACGTCTCTCTCTTTTCTATAGACTTCGTCAAACCCTTTTGAAAGGTCTTCTTCCGCTACGGGTTAGAGTCAGAACTTTTCACCCTTACATTGGACTTCTTCACTTCTCTACCTGTTTACAAGACCCGTTCCTTTTACATGAGGTTCCGTCGATGACACCAGTCCTTCCTGACTTTTCTCCTATGAGTCTTCGACTTGAATCGTAGTACGAACTGTTAAACCGATGTTCATTTGGTTGACAAAAACCAAACAATACTACAACTTGAAAAGAAGATAATTTGTCATAACATATAAATACAGTTCAACGGAAAATAATTGCAGACTATGTGTCTACTGTGTTGGGATTACCGTCTTTTACTTCTTGATTTCTTGGAAAGCTACTTTCACTTTCTCCTCTCTGTTTTTAGACCGAATTTTGAGTTGAAAGTTTTTTGATTCTAGTACCGTAGACCAGGGTAGTGAAGTATCCTTTATCTATCTTTTGTTACTTTTGTCACTGTCTGGAATAAAAGAACCCCAGGTTTTAGTGACGTCTACCACTGACGTCGGTACTTTAATTTTCTACGAACGAGGAACCTTCTTTTTCGATACTGGTTGGATCTGTCGTATAATTTTTCGTCTCTGTAATGAAACGGTTGTTTCCAGGTAGATCAGTTCCGATACCAAAAAGGTCGTCAGTACATATCTACACTCTTAACCTGGTATTTTTTTCGACTCGTGACTTCTTACCTACGAAAACTTGACACCACAATCTCTTCTAAGAACTCTCAGGGAACCTGATGTTCCTCTAGGATGGTCAGGTAGGATTTCCTTTAGTCAGGACTTATAAGTAACCTTCCTGACTACGACTTCGACTTTGAGGTTATGAAACCGGTGGACTACGCTTCTTGACTGAGTAACCTTTTCTGGGACTACGACCCTTTCTAACATCCGTCCTCCTTTTCCTCTGTTGTCTCCTATTCTACCAACCTACCGTAGTGACTGAGCTACTTGTACTCAAACTCGTTCGAGACCCTCAACCACTACCTGTCCCTTCGGATCGTACGACGTCAGGTACCCCAGTGTTTCTCAGTCTGTACTGACTCGTTGACTTGACTTGACTTGACGGAAAATAATCCGAGATTGACCTGGAATAGAAATAAAGAGGACATTAAGATTGGTCACAAGAGTCGTATAAAATGTTATTCTTAACTTTAGGTTTATATGAAATAACCAAAAAAACAGTGGAATAGAGGTACATTGAGTTTTAGAAGTGTCTATAAAAGTGTCGAGATCAGATACGGTTTGATTACCCTCTTTTTATTAGGTTTGAACATAGTTTTGGATGTCTTTTCTAAAATACACCAACCTCGCCTCCCTCCCGTCTCGTCTCTACCACTTTCTTGACTTTATCCATTCTATTTTTCATTTCACCCAAAAATTTTGATAGTAACGTTGCATGCTAAACCGTATTAAGCCTTCATTATTTAGACTCCTCCGTATATTAAAATAGTGAAGTTCGTATTCAGAGTTTGTGCCTGGAAAATTTACGGTCATTTTCAATTCTAGAAAAAGAGTTTTTCATCTCGTAAGTTTCGTGTCTTGTAGAAAAGTCCTACACGAGACTCACAACTGTTCCTTTCCGAGTAGAAATGGTGAAAGACTTATAGTGACTACCCGAGGTTTCTGTCTGTATCGGTAGTCGCCGCACGTGTCTACGAGTATTGGTAAACTTCTTCTCCAAAAATCAACCACCCCGACCACACGAGGTAAACGATTAACGAAGGAGACATTAGAGGGTAAGTCTGAGCGAAAGACGGAAAGATCAGGGACTACACTAGTCGTCGCCCCCCGTGTCTAGGTCAAGGGTACTCCGACAATGTCCACGTGTGTCGTGAGACGGACGCGTTTGAGTAGAACGGTCACCACTGAAACAGTCACTGAAGGCATTGCACGGGGTAGTCCAAAGTTTGTCCGAAATTACTGGAGAACTCCGACGTTATGTGGGCTACAATAAACAGAGGTACATGTAAGAAAACAGTCCCCGATTTTATTTTGTAAATAAGTTGAACTTTCAAAAGACTAGATTAACAATCATAAAGATGCAAGTAAATACCGCAACCCGGTAAAGGTGAAGAACTCAAAGAAATCTTGTGAACATAGTTTTGGATGTCTTTTCTAAAATACACCAACCTCGCCTCCCTCCCGTCTCGTCTCTACCATTTTCTTGACTTCATGCATTCTATTTTTCATTTCACCCAAAAATTTTGATAGTAACCGTGCATGCTAAACCGTATTAAGTGTTCATTATTTAGACTCCTCCGTATATTAAAAGAAGGAACTCAAAGAAATCTTGTGAATGGTATATTCGGTTTGATAAGTCAAAACAAGACCGTGTCGATCACTACAGAATTAACGAAAACCTAACTCACCGTCCGGTGCCTGTTTATGCCGCGGAGAGTTCCCTTGGAACTCCTGTTCCCATCTCCATCCGATACCCGTGGGACCTATTTCACTACACGATCCACCCCATCAAGGTGTCTATTGGTAGAAGGTTCCGGAGGGGTTCTTCGTCGTCCGTCTTCGCGAAAGAGGTACTCTAGGAATATGTGGTCGTCAGTCTATTAGTTGACAATAAATGACATACAGTGTGTCTGTCTACTTTAATGTCTCTGAGTATCGGGTAGATCTATTCCTGGGACTCGGTAGGGATGTAATTTTTTGGTTTCGTCTAAAGAGAAAAAATAATTTTTTTCTTTTTCTGTAGAAGGGTCTGTTTACCTTTTCGTGATCAGTTGATCAAGAAAATTCACTGACACGTCGACAAGGGTTACGTTCGACAAGCCTTTCTGTTCTACAAAGGATTTCTTCGTAAGTCTCAAACGTATTGAAAAGTACTTAGGATTCTTTACTTTCAAAACATCCATCCTATACAGTTTGACTGTTTTGTTAGTAAAGAGGAGACTCGTACTCGTTAGTGTAAAAGATACTATATCTATGTTACATACCTAAATGGTGTTTTTCCGAAATTTAAAATTTCCACGGGAAAATACCGTCTTGAAATTTTTCGTTCTAAAATCTACTGTTAATCCGTCTTTTCTGATATAATAGTATCAGTTCTAAAGTCATGTTCCAATTATGTGTACCAGTGGTTTAACCTGAACGGTAGGGTCTGGAGAGTAGAAACAAGGTCGGGGTCTGAGACTCGATGTCTCTCGGTGGACCTACAGGACGAGAGTGGAGTTTAGACTTTTCCGGGTTTCCCTTTTGAGAAGTAAAAGAATAATTGCTATTCTTTATGTTTTATGGGTATGTTTTTGTCGTTACTTTTGTTTTGTTTCTTTTACAAACCAAGACGAAGGGATCAAAGGTTAAGGAAGATTTCTAGGGTGGTAATAGTATCGGAGTAAGTCAGTTGTGTACGTTCCCTCTAGATCTACCTATTCGGTGTACCGGTCGGAGATCTCGTGTCGTAATTTTACACAGTATTAAAAACACTGTTTTAATACGTATTTCATAGTCCCTTACTTCTAATCGTCGTAGGTCGTCCTCCAGTCTTCTAGGAAACTCTCTTCTGTTGTGAATCCAGTTCTGAGTTTCCTGACTTTCCTCTCCTCCCGTAAGGACCGTCTTTCCTTGTCCATACTTTTCCTTCGTATTTTAAAGTACCACTTAACGTTTATTCAGTCACCTTAATGCCCGAAGGGTCCAACGTGATTACCATTTTTTGGGCGGACAGTTACGTCCATCTACATTCTCTACGCCCAAGTTAGGGACCCAGCCTCTCTAGGGGACCTCCTCCCTTACCGTTGGGTGACGTCATAAGAACGGACCTCTTAGGGTACCTGTCTCCTCGGACCGTCCGATACCAGGTACCCCAGCGTTTCTCAGTCTGTGCTGACTTCACTGAATCGTGTGTACGTGTCACCTTAGTCTTCCGTTCTATCTACGTCCTTGGATCTTCGTGTTCCTGACTTTACACTCGTCTGGTACTTCTTGAGATAGATGATTATTCAAACTGGAAATGTGGTCATCCCTTAGTGAACTTACTGAACAGGTCTAGGTAAATTTGTTTAATATGGTCAAAACTTTCAAACCTAATAACGAGTCTTTTATAAACGACTTGGAGGGAAGAAGAACCTCATATATGCAGGGACGGGGTAACTGAACCAAAAACAGCACATAGAATGAAACTTGTTTCCCTATGTCGAGATTGTCTTCGAACTTCATATGAAACGGGATACTACCGGTCCACTTTTCGTACGAGATCCTTCGGAGACAGGGAAGTCGAATCCGGTACCCTGGGTGCAACATCTGCACTTCGGACCCTAAGTTTCGGACCCGGCACCTGAGGCTTTGTAACCTTGGTTCGTGGTGGTTCAACGTCGGACTTTTTCTCAGTGTAATCGGTTAGGTTTCTGAATGCTCGTTCTTTTTCTTTACAAAAAATCAACAACCACCACATCAACGACACAGACTGAGAAACACTGGGGTACCTGATATCGGGTGGTCTGAGGAGACAGGTACCCTAAAAGGTTTGTTCTTATGACCTCACCCCACGGTAAAGGAAGAGGTTCTCTAGAACAGATGGGTTCCTAGTTTGGACGTAGAGAACGAACCGTCCACCTGAGAAAGGTTGACTCGGTGGACCCTTCGGGGTTTACGAAAATCAATGGTGATTTAAACGCTTACAATGTGTCGTAATGACGTCGTTATCTATTGTGTACGTACAGCCCTTTATACTGTTTAAAATGGAACATATTGGAAGATGAGGAAGGTTTAGGTTTTATAGTTCCACTATAAGAATGTCAGGGAGCAATCTTAACATAATGACCTTGTAGTAGGTTTAGTTATAAAGACTTAGACCAAAACGAGTCAAGGGTACGTAGGACTTCGGATCAGATCTGATGAAAAGAATTGGTGGAAGTATAGTATAGAGTACAGTTTTAGACGTTCTGAAGGGTAATGTGTCGGAATGTCGAAGTTTTCGTCTACAAAGGTTTGTGATGGTTCATCAAATTAGGGAAGTGACAAACATGGGGTTTCATTAGAAAATACGGTATAAAAACAAGTCCGTCTTGAAGAGGGGGAGTCGAGTAGATGTTTCGAAGTAAAATACGGTGGAAAGAAGGTACATCATTAGTGGGAAGGGTCTGAAGAATTCTCAACGTTCCTGATGTGTAAAGATACTGTAAAAATCAGATATAAGGTCCTCTGAAACAGTTCGTCACTGAAACATATATACACATAGAATGAAAGGGTTCATGGAACTTTAGAGGATCTTTCGGTCTTGATGTATTTTAAAATGATGTAAAAGAACTGGGGGACGGTTTGAGAAACGTCTTCCCGACCTGTGTTATCCGATGTCTTTAGACAAACTATGGGATTTTATTCAAAAGTGAACAAGTTATGTGTAACTAATTCGGGGATGAGTACATGGTCCGTAATACTATACACTACCGACTTTTTTCTACTTGTTCGGTAGTGGATACCGGAGTTTTCGAAATGTTAAATGTCGTTGTTGTTTATATGTTTTCCTTCGGAGTGACAAAGGGAGACTTCCTTAGAACAAAGTAAACAACATATATAAAATTGACAAATATGGATAACGGTCTGATTTTCCTAATTTCTCCTCGTACTGTCGACGTGAACGACTTCAGTGTCAGTACAGAATGGGTCTCTTAAAAGGACTGGATTAACGGTGGTGAAACCCTTGTACTAACAGTTAGGGGTGAATAAAAGAGTGTTTCCGTCACTCCTCCTCGGTTTTCAAGTAGACCCTCCCTTAGAAGACGATTTCGTGTGATAAATATCAGAAGGTCAAATGGTTTGTTTAGAGGGAAGAGGGGGCCGGGGTGGCGGGCTGGGGTCAGTAGACTTTTTCTACATCGTTGAAGGGATTAGATAGATTCTCAGTTACATAGTGTAATGTCTTAGTTACTTGATTAATTACCTTAACATAAAAGATCCATATGTGAGAAGAAAAAAAAGAAAAATATTTACCTCTAAGTCATGGATTTATTGATGTAGAAATATGGACCGTGTAAACCCCATTTTAAATTTCAGGACAATAACTAATACTTGATCTTGAGTTATTGTCTTCAAATTTCATTTTAACGGTTTTCTACGACTTTTTATCAGAACTACGTAAATGGTTTCCACTTTAAATTGACTCCTGGTGAAGGTCGGAAGTCATGCAGTCGGTGTAAATTTTTTTCGAAAAGTAACTTCATGTCAACTAAATGTCATAACACAATCAAAGTCCACATATCGTTTTACTTAGTCAATATGTATATGTGTATAGATGAGAAAAAATTTTAGTAAAAGGGTATACCCGGTAATGTCTCATAACTCATCTCAAGGAACAAGAATAGTCAATAGATAAAATAAATATCATCACATACATACAGTTCGGGTCAGAGGGTTAAGTAGGGAGGGGCGGAATAGGGGACCATTGGTTTTCAAACAAAAGATGTAGACACTAAGACGAAGACAAAACAATTGAGTGAAGTAAATATGGGAAAAAATCTAAGGTGTATATTCACTATAGTATACTATAAACAGAAATAGACTGAATAAAGTGAACCATACTGTTAGAGATCCAGGTAGGTACAACGACGTTTACCGTAATAAAACAAGGAAAAATACCGACTCATTATAAAGTGACATTTGTAGAAGAAATAAGTAAAGAGACAAATACCTGTAAATCCAATGAAGATACAGGACCGATAACATTTATCGACAGTTGGTGTAAAGTCGTTTGTAAGTCTCAACGTCACAACCTGTAAAGTCTACGTTAAACTATGATTGATACTCGCACCTATAAATTGGTGTATTCAGTTTTTAAAATGGATATACAAATAATCAGGTTCTGGTACTTCCAGGGACCGATACTGTCTACGGTTTAGTCTTTTCTACTGTAGTGGTAACCCATTTTCGGAAGATTCCTGGTTCTTCCTATTGATGTAAATAAACACCACTGTGTCACTCTAAAATTATTTCATGAAAGAGAAAAAATAATAAAAAATAACTTCCTATTAACGAAATGTCTTAAAACGACAAAAGACAGGTTGAAGTTGTACTTATTCGGTATCCATATGTATATAGGGGAGGGAAAACTTTGAGGGAGGGTAGAGGACGGGGTAGGGTGGGGAGAACCAACTATGTGTCGGGGGTAAACTCAAGGACTCGGTATGTCGTTTAAGGGCAACCGATAGATAAAATGTATGCCATTACATTCAAAGGTACAATGAGAAAGGTTTGTAACGTGGGAGAGGAGGGGAGAGGGTTACAGGTATTCAGATAAGAGATACAGACAAAGAGGTAACAACGGGACATTTATTTAAGAAGTCATGGTAAAAAGATCTAAGACATATATACGTAATTTTATGTCATAAATAGAAAGAGAAAGACTGAGTGAAGTGAGACATATTATCCAAGATCCAAGTAGGTGGAGTAATCTTGAATGAGTTTACACGAGGAAAAATACCGACTCATAATAAGGTAACACATATACATGGTGTTGACGAAATAGGTGAGTAGACAGCTACCTGTAGATCCAACGAAGGTACAAGATGAATAACATTTATCACGATGTCACTTGTTACACAGAGAAAGTTAAAACCAAAGGAGTCCCATATACGGATCCTCACCCTAACGACCCAATATACCACCAAAATAAAGACCTAAAATTTCCTTAGAGGTATGGCAGAAGGTGTCACCGATATAGTTAAATGTAAGGGTGGTCGTCATGTTCTCACAAGGGAAAACGGGTGTGGGAGAGGTCGTAAATTCCAAACGTCTAAAAACTACTCTCGGTAAGACTGACCACACTCCACTATAGAGTAACATCAAGACTAAACATAAAGAGATTATTAATCGTTGCAACTCGTAGAAGAGTACACAAACAATCGGTAGACACACAGAAGAAACCTCTTTTTGCAGACAAATCCAGAAAAAAGGGTCAAAGACTAACCCAACAAACAAAAAGACCATAACTTAACTTATTCGACGAACATATAAAACCTTTAATTAGGAAACAGTCAACAAAGGAAGCCATAATAAAAGAGGGTAAGACCCCCAACAGAAAAGTGGAACGAATATCAAAGGAAACGACACGTTTTAGAAAATACAAATTAGTCCAAGGTGAACAAATGAAAACAAAAATAAAGGTAATGAGATCCTCCACCCAGTATCTCCTAGAACGAAACTAAATACAGTGACTCTCAAGACGGATACAAAATGAGATTCTCAATATATTTTTTATACCTTGTGAAGTGTTTAAACACACAGTAGGAACCCGTCCCCGGTACGATTAGAAGAGACATAGCAAGGTTAAAATCATATGCACGGAGGTTTCTCTCCTGATTCAAAGAGAATTATGAAGTTTATTGACGTACAAATTTCTAGATTGACCACTTTCTCGTATGTTCTTAAGTAACAGAAGTTAAGAGTTAGAAAGTTAAACTTCCTCGTAAAAGGTTTTTTTCATCTGATAAACCACCCCTTTCTTTGGACTTTACAAATTCTGTTGAGATAAATGTCGAGGGACCGTTGATTTTACCCTTTGGATTCTTTTATTTCTATCGTCCTGGGTCCGTTCTCACCCTTTCAAACCCTACTGTTTTAATTTAAAGAGACCCTGGAGAAGGTCAGACTAGACACTGAATTTTTTTTACACAATGTCATACGGTGACGTTTCTTTGTCTACAGTCTTTTAGGTTTAAACTCGTCTTCACCACGAAGTCTCATGGTGTGATATCACACTGTAAGAACTACTAGTAGAAACTAGAAGTCAATGAAATCTTTCTGAGAAGATTTGAGAATTAATTTGGGTTGGAAGAAACATTTCTTGATATTAAATCGTCACTCTTTGTAAAGTCTTGTTTCCGTTTTATGTATTAGAACCCCCCTTCTTTTCCAGGTTTCTGGTGTACAAGTTAGACAAGACTCTCTTTTCCCTCTCGACAACGTTCATAAAACCTCACAATTCACCTTTTCCCTGACCCTTTTTTCCTAAAAAAATTTCACTATGGTCATAAAGTTTAATAAGACCCGACTGAAGTCTCGTCTGTATACCGTAATTTGTACGTTCTTACTTTTCTTTCTTGTGTCTGTCTTTTGACCTTACTTCCTGATTCGTATCTCGAAGGATGTCTTAACTATAGAAAATCTTCAGATACTGGATTTACATTTGAAATCCAACGGACTCAATAACCCTACTTATAACGGGTAATAGTGGGTAAGAGACCTCTTCATCGTTCGTGTCTTTAGAGTAAAATATCCTTAATAGAAAATCTAAATTAGATTTGTGTGTGTGTGTGTGTGTGTGTGTGTGTGTGTGTGTGACTTGTGTCAAACGGTAAACACAGAGACACTTAAATTCTTACGAGAACTTCTGTTCCTTTGTTTCGTTGTCTCAGCTTGGAATGTCTGAGGTGTCGGGGAAAACCGTCGAAGAGGACCGTCGAAGAGGGAGTAGACTTTCTGGAGAGGGTGAGAGTTTGCACGTTAAGTTTGTCATAACAATTTGAACGAGATAGGACGATAGAAGAGTAGTATTCGCGTTTGGTAGACACCCAAGAGTGACATAAATCATTGAGTTGTGGAATGTAGAGGCTTCTGATAGTCGGAAATTTTCTCTTATTTTTCAGTTACGATCTAAGTTTCCTTACTCGAGGTGTTTATCATCCCCTCCTTGCCCACTTTTTATTGGAAGGAGACCGGGAGTTCGGGGGAATACACTACTTTGAGAGGAAAGGGCATACATATAGGGTCCGAGAAGGTTGGGACCGTGGTGACTATAAACCCCTACTTCTTGAGAAACAGTGTCTTCTGACGACACGTGACATCCTACAAAGCGTCGTAGACACCGGTTATCGTAGGGAAGTGAGTCAAAACTTTTAGTTTTTAGGGGTCCATAACAGTTTACAGAGGACCCCCTGTTTTGGTAGGTCGGCTCTTCGTGACCAGATACACTTCTGTCCGAAATGAACGTTTATGGTCAGTAGAATTTTAAGTCACGGAGTCTAACACCAAAAATAGGGACACGTCAACGACAATCATGTATATAATGAGAAATCTTTTGTTTTTTGTTGTGTCCTTTGGACGAGTAGTGTTTTATTAATCGTCTTGACCTGAGGTCAGTTCTCGAAAACAAGAATAGAGTAACCTCTTTTTAAATGTGTACTTTTATAAGAGTTTGTTCCTGAGTTATGTAATAGTGTAAGGAACGGAAGTCTGAACAAATGTTTATGGATAAACCTTTCCATAATTTCCCTTTTGTTGATATAAGAAAGTCTGAGTGACACCGAAAACTTTAATGACGTAGTGTTTTTGTCTACCTTACTTTTTTATTGAAAATTCTTGTATACTTCTCCGTCTCGAAACAAAAACGTTTTTACGATTATAATCTAGGGACTGAACATGTTATGTACAAAGACCGAGTTCAATCTGTATGACCAGATATCTTATACAACTAAAAATTCACTTACGATAAAAACGAATTCAAAAGGTCCCACCATGAGGGGTAGGGGTAAAGACTACCAAAGGACTCAAGTCGTCCTGAGTTGACCCTCGTTAAAACAGAGGGAGGGGGTCCCACTCCCTAGACAGTTACAAACTTCTATAAATCTCCACCGTCATCTCCCTTATATCGACTGTATATCATCCACCTCTGGTCCCTACGACGATTTGTAGGATATTACGTACCCTGTCGGGAATGGGGTTAATAGGTCGGGGCTTTCACTCATCATGATTTCGACTCTTTAGAGTCAGATCTGTGCATTAATCTTGAGGGCCTGTGTCGGGGATTAAACCAATGTTGGATACCCTTTTTCTACCATGGGTGCAGAAGAGGTAAACGAATTAGTGGTACGACGACTCCTATCCCTATGTCGATGACCTCCATGGGGTAAACAGATAATGAACTTTTTAGGTTAAAAAAAAACCTTTCTCTTCTGTTTCTTTAGTGAATTAAGAAGAACTAATTTCGTAAGAACCATTTGATTTTTTTAATTTCAGAACAACCTTATTTTGGGATAGAAAATTTACCTACTTAACATTGTAAACGTTTTTTGTTCCTGATAAAACCTTGGACCATAGACAACCAATATGTAAACTTGGGGACCGCCCGCCCCACCCCCCGAATTTCAAGAAAAGGAGTGGGAGATGGGACTCTCCGTTATTACGATTTCCCGGAGGGGTCCCGTTTTCCTCCGTCGTACGATCTCCCACCCCTGTTTGTCACTCATTATTTGTCTTAAGTTCACCCCCGTCCCATTCCTTTTTCTCTCTCTCGAGTTCACTCCGATCTTAGAAAGAGGGAGAAATTCATTTAGAGAAGTGGTACTTAAATAAAAGAGACGTAGAGAAAAGTCCTTAAGGTCGATTTTAAAAACTTACTCTCGAGACTAGAGTGAATTAAGAAAAACTTCTAAATACATTAAGATAGTGCAACAAGGTTTAAGAGATTTCCGTCACTTTGAGTTGTCTCCTGTTAGTTTTATAATTTCATGTTTTGTGTCCACCACCACTTTATAGGGTGGTTTACGTCCGTAGAGGAACCCTGAGACTCATTCGGTGTGATCTAGGGACAGGATTCTCTGATTTGTGCACCGTTCTCGTTATTGTACAACCAAAAACATTATTAGGAACTTTCATATATTTATTTGGTTTATAGACGTTTATTTTTAGAACCCTCGAGAAGAATACTCATTCTTAAATTTCATGGTTAGAAGAGGACCCGAACCTCTGAAAATCTTGTTTTTCAAAATTCACCTTGACCTTTTGTCAATATGTAATGCCTACGTGGGTATAACGAGTACATTATAAATATTCGGAGTCTTACTAGTAAGACTAATAAGGGTCGACTAAAATTGTTGCCTAAAAAAGGGGGAGAGAATTAATCCACGGACGTACGTTTGTTTTCGGGTAATATCGTGAGTTTTTCTTGTGTGACTTATTTTAATCTCGTCTAGATAGAAGATTTAGTAACCTATCATCAGATCTATATTTTTATTTTACCAAGGGACACTAGACCTACACTCATGTGAACATTCTTTTGAATTTATACTAAAGTTGACAGTGAGAAACGTTACACCCGTTCGTTTGGGGTTTAGTTGAGATTCAAGCATAATTATATTACATAGAGTCAACTCTACGTGCGGAATAACCACAGTTTCCACACCAACGGAGGAAAAGACAAATCTCCTCGTTTAAACTTTTACAAGAGTCCATTTATTTCCCATTTACTGATTTTACATTTCCTTTAGTAAAAAGGATGACAAGTTTCGTGTCTTCATAAAGTCTAACTTCTCCTACATTCTTCCTACATGAAGAATCTTCGTCAGTGATAGACATTCGAACTGAGACTATCAGACAAGTTGACGTTAATCACAGATTTAAATTTAGGGATAGACACCAACCTTATCTCCATGTTTCAATCCTTAAGACGACGTCATACGTGGATGGACCGAAAAATAACTTCGTAGAATAGTAAATACAAAGTTCTTTTTCTATTTTATCTAAGTTTCTGTATCCTAGGCGTGTCCATTGTTATTTTCCCGAACAAAATATATTAATGAACTACGTTAGTATGAAACACAGATACGAACTTTGTAACCTGGAATAAAACTTTACGACAATTCTAATCTAAGACACTGTGTTCCGAAGGGACCACTGAGTCTGCCATTTCGTAGACAGATGTTACACTCTCTGGACCCAAACTAGGGACCCAACTCTTCTAAGGGACCTCTTCCTTTACCGTTGGGTGAGATCATGAGAACGGAACTTTTAGGGTACCTGCCTCCTCGAACCACGTCCGATGATAGGTACCTCAGCGTTTCTCAGCCCGTGCTGACTCGTTGAATTGAAAATGAAAGAAAGAAAGACACTGTGTTTCTGGGATTCCACTGGGACTTTCCATCAACAACTTGGCACGTTTCTGTGGCCCTAGGAACCGGAGGACTCCTCTTCTTAAGTTAGACCCCGGTCTCTGTTCCAAACTAACGAGTCTGGAAAACACATTATTTCAAAATAATTTCATATTTCCCCTATCTCTTTCGAAGACTGTATCTGTAGTCTTCCCCCGTCTTTCTCATGGGCGAACGATCACAATTGTTACCTCAATATATGAGAGGTTACTTAGGTTTCTTACAGACCTCCAATATTTCTGAAGTGGTCTGGATGAGGGTATTAAATGTAAAATTCTATTGTCTTCCAATTTAGGTATCTGACAGGAGTACGTCCTATGTAATAACAATATATTAGGAACATTTCTGGTCTGGATGAGGGTATTAAATTATTATTATTGTAGATAAAGACGAAATAACTGATACGGTTTCGGAATCTGACACACCTAGTGTTCTTTGACACCTTTTAAGACTTTCTCTACCCTTATGGTCTGGTGGACTGGACGGAGGACTCTTTGGATATACGTTCAGTCCTTCGTTGTCAATCTTGACCTGTACCTTGTTGTCTGACAGGGGTTTATCCTTTTCCTCATGCAGTTCCGACATATAACAGTGGGACGAATAAATTGCATATACGTCTGATGTAGTACTCTTTGCGACCCGACCTTCTTCGTGTTCGACCTTAGTTCTAACGACCCTCTTTATAGTTATTGGAGTCTATACGTCTACTGTGGTGGGAATACCGTCTTTCACTTCTCCTTGATTTTTCGGAGAACTACTCTCACTTTTTCAACCGAATTTCGAGGTGTAAGTCTTTTGCTTCTAGTACCGTAGCCCAGGGTAGTGAAGTACCGTTTATCTACCCCTTTGTCACCTTTGTCACCGACCGAAATAAAAAGACCCGAGGTTTTAGTGACGTGTACCAACTGACGTCGGTACTTTAATTTTCTGCGAATGAGGAACCTTCTTTTCAATACTGGTTGGATCTATCGTATAAGTTTCCGTCTCTGTAATGAAACGGTTGTTTCCAGGTAGATCAGTTCTGCTACCAAAAAGGTCACCAGTGCATACCGACACTCTCAACCTGACACTTCTTTCGACTCACGGCTTCTTGACTACGAAAACTTGACACCACAACCTCTTCTGAGAACTCTCACGGAACCTGACGTTCCTCTAGGTTGGTCAGGTAAGATTTCCTCTAGTCGGGACCCACAATTAACCTTCCTAACTACGACTTCGACTTTGAGCTTATGAAACCGGTGGAGTACGCTTCTCAACTGAGTAACCTTTTCTAAGACTACGACCCTCCCTAACCCCCGTCCTCCTCTTCCCCTGCTGTCTCCTGCTCTACCGACCTACCGTAGTGGCTAAGCTACCTTCACTCAAACCCACTTAAGGTCCTCAACCACTACCTGTCCCTCCGGACCTCACGACGTTAAGTACACCAGCGTTTCTCAGCCTGTCCTGACTCCCTGATTTGACTTGACTTGAGAGGATTAAATGTAAAATTCTATTGTCCTAATCGGTCTTTCAAATTAGGTCTCTGACAGGAGTCCGTCCTATGTAATAACAATTTACTAGGATTCCTTATATCTCCTTTTTTTTCAAACAGGAAAGAAGGAGGAACTCTTAAGGTCTGGGGAGAGAGGAACAGATTCTTCAGATGGAATCTGAATAGTTGGACGGATCCTTTACTGAGAGAGTTGGGGTGTTACTAAGGGTGGGAGGACCATATCCGTATAAAGTCGTATTAAGTAAAAGTTTTAATCATTCTTAATATCTCCACGAATTACGATGTTTTTTATTCCATGAGACTCTTATTTCTCCCTGGATGAGATCCCACTCCACAACCGTTACACACAATACTTCTCCTCTTTTATATCGTCAAGATGTATATGATTCAAAGTTCTTTTTCGTGACTGGTATTACACTTAATTCTAGAACTTCTACGGTTCTTTACCTTTGTGGATTCACGATCAACTGTCGACTTACATATTTCTTTTACACTATGTGTGTGTCTGTGTTTGTGTGTGTATGTCAACAAGGAACTTGTTGTACTCAAACTTCAACGTACCTAGATGAATATACGACTATAAAAAGTTATTTATATGTTTTTTATGTACATTTTTGGTAGTACACGTTCTGAACATAACTTCTCCTAGTGAATAGGAATATATCTGTATTCCGCTATAACTTATATTTTAATTTAATCAAAAAAACGACAAAACGTTGAAACGAAAGTTTCTTAATGTCATAACATATCATATAGACAGACAGACAGAAAGAGTGATAGTAGTCTTCCCAAAACATTTACATTGTCACAAAAGTTATGACACAATATTTATACCAAATATCATATACAGTGTTTTTACAATATTTGTAAGTAAGTAATCACATATCACGATGGTATAGTTTCGTTAGTATAGCTAACGTGTCAAGTCAAGTCAAGTCAAGTCAACGAGTCAGTACAGGTTGAGAAACACTGGGGTATTTGGCGTCGTGTGGTCCGGAGGGATAGGTAGTGGTTGAAGACCTCAAATGGGTTTGGGTACAGGTAACTCAGCCACTACGGTAGGTTGGTAAAGTAGGAGACAACAGGGGAAGAGGAGGACGGTAGTTAGGGAGGGTCGTAGTCCCAGAAAAATTTACTCAGTCGAGAAACATAGTCCACCGGTTTCATAACCTCAAAGTCGAAGTTATAGTCAGGAACGTGTTCCGTTGGTATTTCGTTAGTGGAACGATGAATAAGTAATAGTTAGTAATCGAGACATTTTTTTTACTTAAAAGTGTAATAGAAAAGTAAAACTGTAGATCATAATTATTATGTGTATTGTAGATCTCATAAAACATCTTATATTCTGTTAAGACTACATCCATAACTGTTAAGTAAAACATTTGTCTACATTTGAGTGACATAGCTATGTATGTCATCTTATGACTTTTACATAAAAGAGAAGGAATACTATAGGAAAGAAAGAAAGAAAAAAACGGTGAGTCGTACACCCTAGAATCAAGGGACTGGTCTCTAACTTGACCACGGGGGACGTCACGGTCACACCTCAGATTGACGTCCTCGTCGTCCCTTCTGTACGAATACTAAAAGAATCATTGTAAAAGAAAAAGATCGAATGAAATAAGATTCTTATATTATATATTGTATATATTGTATGTTTTATTCACAGTTAACTGACAAATGTAATAACGATTCCGAGTTACTATCCTACAATCATCAATTTAAACCCCCCTCAGTTTTCAATGTACAAATAAAAGTTGATACGTCCCAAGTCGTGGGGCTAGGGATGTGACAAGTTCCCACTTGACATTTATGTTACCTTATAATAAGTCGGAATTTTTTCTTCCTTTAAGACGGTTTACACTGTTATCTACTTCTCTTCTGTAATACGATTCACTTTACTCGGTCTATGTCATTCTGTTTAGGACGTACTCAAGTAAAGATACACCCTTATATTTTTTCAACTTAAGTATTTTCGTCTCGTATCCTACCATAATGGTCCCCGACCCTCCAACCCCTTTACCCCTTTAAATCAGTTTCCCATATTTCAAAGTCGATCCGTCCTATTTATGTAAGACCTCTAGTTTTCGTGTCGTCCGACTACTGTCAATACCATGGCATATCATGAATTTTAAATGATTCTCATTTCAAATTTGTAAGAGTGGTGCGTGTGTTTTTTACGATTGATACACTCCGTTACCCACATAATTGATCGAACTGACACCACTATTAAAATGTCACGTATAGTTTTATACTACAACGTCCGAAATATATATGTCAAAAACAGTCGACGTAGAGTTATTTCGACCTTTGTTAAAAAAAGGTAGTATCTCGATAAGGAAAAACAGGGGCTCAAAAGATTAGCAAAGGTTTGTTTAAAAACATAAACACCCCACACTAAATAAGAGATGTTTGTGTGAGATGAGTAATTCTAAGGTAAAAAAGATCGTCGGGACTGAATACAACGAGTATTATTGGTAAAGTAATGAAGTCACTAAGTCAAATCTACAGAGGACTTCATTAATGGTCTTTCTAAAGAAAAAGAAGGAGAGATTCTACCTATCGTATATAAGAAACTTAGTCAAAAGTTAAGGTTTATATGAAACAAAGAAGAAAAAAAAAAATTTCTCCATGTCACGAGACCTCTCACGTTAGAACGAGTTTACCGATACGACGTTATAAGTATCCATCTCAAGAGAAGAATGAAGAGGTGAATTGTGGTAAATTGTGTAAGATGGGAAAACTTAGTGTCTCTTCCTGTAGTCGGGACTCTCCAAAAGGTCCTTATTTTGGTTACTCTTCGGGGTTACTGTAGTCTAACAAGACTCATAGGTAGTCTCGGGGTCTCTTGTTTTTGTGCACCCGACTGTCTACAGGAACTCAGGCAACACAGGTGTCCACGGTAAAGACTCTAACGTCCTGGTATGGTCTTATGAGGTTTTTCGTTTAAATGTGTTTACGTCGGTAAACGAGTCTCGAACAAAAGATGTCAAGGTCGATGAAAAATTATTTTCGTCGTCGTTTTAAATAACTGGATTTACGGAAGAACTGTAAAAAAATAAGTAATGTGCACTCTTTTTTTATGATAAACGAAGTATCAGTTCATGTTAAACGACGACAAAGGTCCATGTTAGGTCCATGGTCCTAAATAGGACAAAACAAACAACCAAACAAACTGTTCTTTTTTTGGAGACACTATTTATACTAGGACACGTTACCTTTCCATTTTATTTTTAGACTACGTTAGGTTTTGTTTCCTGTTTTATTTCACTTTTACTAGTGTCTTGACCAGGGTAATTTCGACTACTCAGTACCGTTTATTCCTCCTTTATTTGTCCCAGATTATTTCTACGACTTAGTGTCGGGAAGTCCCAGAAAAACTCGGTCCAATTAGAGAATTTAACAGATCAGTAACCATTAAGAGGAATCCGTTGTTGAACTTATCACTACCGGAACAAACTATGTGTTGTCTTCATACACTAGACTCCTTAGTGTAATATAAACCATTTAACTAGATTGTAAATTTCGATACAGAAGGTTAATTGTGTAAATTTCCCAGTTGGTCTAACTACGGGACCGGTCTTTCATCTAAAGGGAAAGGTCAATTTATTTTTAGTCAAATCACTAGTTCCAGTGTCGAATGACCTTTTTCCTACACATCAGTTCTTACAATGTAAAATCCATAAAGAATTTCCCCTTTTATTTTCTGTCATGGTCTAGTTCTGACGTACTGAAAAAAAAAAATTTCTTTTTTTATCGAAAATCTCTTTCGTGGAAATAGAAAGTACCATAAGTGATATTTTTCCGGTCATCCGGGAGGAGATAACAGGGAATCAAGAAATACTTCTTAAACAGAAATTTAAAAACATACTATTCGATGTCTAATAAGTCTATGGAGACAGCGTTCTGGATTGTAGAGTCCGGACTTTTGAACTTTTCTTGGATGAGGAGTGGAGTTGTAGTCCCTTCAAATCCTAATTGAACCGTTTTCTCTGTGAGTGGGTTTCTCCCTTGTAAGTCCTCACGGTGTCTCTCCTTATCGCATTTCAGAGGGACAGGGATACCGAGACGGTGTCGGAGTTGTTAAGGGTCACATTCTCAGTGACGACACTTACCACCAGAAAAAGAGACCTTATGGAACTATTTTACGTTTGTCGTACATACCTCTCCCTTCTCATGAGTGAATATGGGTGATTGAAGTACATTAAGTGGTGTATTGATCTTTACGAAGTTAAAGTTGAATCTTTGACCGGTCGTGAAATGTCTGTACCTAAAAATCTCGAACGTAGTTTCTGAATAAAGGGAGGTCCGAGAGACGAGTGGATGTCCCTTCGTCCGTTTCATTCCGACATGACACGTACCGAAGATCCATCAAGTTGAAAGATAGTTAATATAAAAATTGATCCTTAATATAAACAGGAGTACGTAATGGGTAGTCTTTATCTTAGGTGAAGAAACACGTCGCTTACGGGGGTTTAAATCATAGGGAGTTACGTTTTATCCCGAAGGGAACACCGAGTCTGTCATTTCTTAGATGGACGTTACACCCTCTGGGTCCAAGGTAGGGGTCCAACCCTTCTAGGGGACCTCTTCCTTTACCGTTAAGTAAGGTCATAAGAACGGATCTCTTAACGTACCTGTCTTCCTCGGACCGCCCGATGTCAGGTACCCCAACGTTTCTCAGTCTATACTGACTCGTTGATGTGAAAGTGAAAGAAAGTTACGTTTTTCCACCCGAAGGGACGACCGAGTCGTCATTTCTTAGGCGGACGTTACGTCCTCGGTGTCCTATACGCCCAAACTAGGGACCAAATCCTTCTCGGGGACCTCCTCCCGTCCCGTTGGGTGAGTCACAAGAACGGACCCTTTAGGGTACCTGTCTCCTCAGACCGCCCGATGTCACGTATCTCACCGTTTCTCAGTCTTCAGTCTGACTTCACTGAATCGTACGTCTCTTGTTACGATTTCCTCATTCCTTTACAGGTATTACTCCCTCGTCATCCGTCTTCCGAGTCCGTCGTCATACTGACGAAAGAACGGGGTACCAATAAATAAACCTAGAATATTTCCCGGGTGACATACGGACCACAAAGACTCAATGTAAAAGATGTACAAAATTTGGAGGGGTTGTTCAGCCGTTGTCTCTTCCGTTACCGTGGGGTGAGGTCATGAGAACGGACCTTTTAGGGTACCTGCCTCCTCGGACCATCCGACGTCAGGTACCCCAGCTCTTATCAGCCTGTGCTGACTCGCTGAAGTGAAAGTGAAAAGTGAAAGTACGTAACCTCTTCCTTTACCGTTGGGTGAGGTCACAAAAATGGACCTCTTAGGGTCCCTGCCCCCTCGGACCATCCGACGGCAGATATCCCAGCATGTCTCAGTCTGTGCTGACTTCGCTGAATCGTCGTCGTCGTCGTTGTTGTTCAGACGTTTCCTCCATCGTAAAAAGAGCTAAAATACCTTGGTCTTTGATTTCGAGTTTCTATTAAAAGGTTTCGGGGTTACACAGACTGACGTTACGGACGTTTAAAAGAGCTCTCGTACGAAACAGGATATAAGTCTTACCATGGTGAAAGAAACCTACTTCCGAATTTGTTGACTTTCGTGATCCGCCTCTGTGTCCGGCGTGTCTACGCTCCGTAGATGAGAACAAGAGGTGTCCAGAGACGGGAGGAAACACTACACCAAATACGAGTCCCAGTAGTCACGGAGTAGTCTGAGACTATTTCGTCTCTTTGTTGTCAGTTTAGAGTCGTAGCGTTCGGTTGTCAGAGTAAGAGGACTGACGCGAATGGAAGAACTGGACTCGACTACTGGGTCACACCAAAAGGACCGGGGATCGTCGGGAAGTCCTCGAGACGAGGAGTCGGACCACGTCACCCCTTTGGTCTGGAGGAGGTAATTAGAAAGGACGAGATCTAAAAGACTGGTACACCTGAAGTACAAAGGGCGGGTCAGAACGGGGTGGCGGTGGCGGTGGCGGTGCCGTCCCCAGGCGGACCCAGTTGTCGAGGGCGAGTCGTCTTCGGAGAGAGACACTGGCAGAGAGGAGTGAGGTCGGTCCTCGAGGGAGAATTATTGTCGGATCTAAGGTCCGTTTGGTGTGTGTCCTGAGTTACAGGACGTGTATGTTACCGTACACCGACCGAGTCTTTATCTACGAGTAATCGTTTCGACGAGTCTCCCGACCGGAGTCTGGAGGGTGTACTGAAAACGGTGGAAAGTCGAGGGTACCTAGAGAACCAAAGACTATTGATGAAACCTGAAAATTGGAAATGGAAAAGTGAAAGGATTTTTCACTTTCAGTAAGACAACACACAGACTGAGAAACGTTGGGGTACCTGACATCGTACGGTCCGAGGAGATAGGTACCTTAAGAGGTCCGGTCTTATGACCTCACCCGTCGGTAAGGGAGGAGGTCCCCTAGAAGGGTTGAGTCCCTAATTTGGGTCCAGAGGGCGTGACGTCCGTCTCAAAAATGACAGACTCAGTGGTCCCTTCGAACGAGAAAGGATCTGATGAACGTTGAGAGACAGAGAACTGAAACTGGAAAATAGAGTCTTTTAGGAAGTGGAGGATCTACTGAACACAAGGTGAAATAAAAAAAAAAAAAGTCCCCACCGGTGGACTCTCCGACGGATGAAGTCAAACAAATAAAATTTATATTTAAGATTTGGGTCTTTGATGTAAGAGTAACAATTTTTAAAATTTATATGGTCTCCCATCATGACTGAGCGACTTCACTTTCACTTTTCACTTTCATGCATTGGAGAAGGAAATGGCAACCCACTCCAGTGTTCTTGCCTGGAGAATCCCAAGGACAGGGGAGCCTGGTGGGCCGCCATCTATAGGGTCACACAGAGTCGGACAGGACTGAAGCGACTTAGCAGCAGGCACGTACTAACGTGAAAAGTCTAGTGCTAAGTTATTCATTCTTTTATCCCATCATTTATTTATTCACTTAAATGAAAGCATTTATTGAATTCCAACTATGAGCTGGTATTCTTCAAGGTATTAGAATATAAATAATTGAGATACAGACGTTACAACTGACTAGCTCATACTCTCTGCTGCTATTACATTGTTAAATTTTATATATACATATGTTTCCACATAAGTAATACAATTACAATATTATAATAACTCTGGAGTCATGCTCTACCAATAATAATCAGATAATAATCAGCTAAAGGAAATGGCCAGGCCACAGATAAAGTGCTGTATGGAATCTTATGCTCCAAAAGCTTTGCTGCAAGAGAAGGAAGCATGTCTCCTTGGCTCTAACAAAATCTGGAGCATGTAACACAGCAACTCAGATTTCGATTTTGGAGTAAGAATGGCAGACGCATCCATGGCTAAGATGCATTCAGTGACTCACAGATTCCAGAAAGGAAGGAAATAAAGAAATGTTGGGTATCAGATCATGACCTGCAGATATCTAGGAAGCCCAGTGGAAAAATCCCTGACAAATTCAGCCATTATAAACCATGTGAGACACACAAATGATCTGGAAGAAGGGAAGAACAATTGCCAATTACACATACTGACTATCAGATCAATACTATATTTATTTTCAGGGGAAGCTTAAACCAGGGGACAATAAAACAGAATTGGATTGAGCCAAAGGATGATTATCCAATTTCTATGAGATTCTTGGCTGGGAACAAATTCTCTGTCTCAGCTGTGTATAGTATGAGATAAATAACAGGCATTTGTGATGAGAGCCCCAGTGAGGTCAAACCACATTAGCAAAACTAGCAAGCGCTTTAGGCAATCACCAAAACCTTCCGGGAAAAATCATTTCACCCAGCCAAAGTGGCAGAGATTTGCAGTCAGCAGAAATTTTTCTCCTGACAGCTACTCTTTCTGTTCCCTGGTGGTTCTTATATACCTCCTATTTATGAAGAACAGTGGCATCCTGCAGATCACCTGTGAAAGTGAAAGGGAAGTCACTCAGTCGTGTCCGACACTTTGCGACCCGTGGACTGTAGCCCACCAAGCTCCTCCATCCATGGGATTCTCCAGGCAAGAATACTGGAGTGGGTTGCCATTTCCTTCTCCAGGCGATCTTCCCAACCTAGGATCGAACCCAGGTCTCCCACATTGCAGGCAGATGCTTTAACCTCTGCACCACCAGGGAAGCCCTTAAATACAAGAATACAGTCTCTCAGAAAACCTCCTATAGAGACACAGAACTTCAGATCCAAGTACTAACATCAAAGATTTCAAGGGAGGAAAGGAAGCCAGGTTGAAAGAAGAAGGGGGAGGAGGCGGGAGAACGGGGGTGAAAGGGGTGGCCTTACAGACGTCTCCTGCCACCTACAGATGCCCAGGCGTTATGGGACTCTTCCCTGGGCCTCCAGAGAGGGGAGGACTGAAACTTGGCCCTACCAGAAATCAAACCAGACCAGAACCAGAATTTGAGTTCTCTGCCAAGAGGAGGTGATCAGTCTCCAATCCTCAGCTCAGGCTGAGAGCCCTTCAACCAGATTCCTGCGTCCAGGATCAGGGGACTAGAAAAACAGGGAAGGATAGGAAGAGTTAAGGAGAGGAAAGAGAGAGGGAAGGGGAGAGAGGTCAATAAAGTCTCTTGTTCCTTACTGGATGGGGCACTCTGGCCAGTTGTCCATGTCAGGAGGAGACCAGGGACAAAAGGGTCCCAGTTGTGGCCGCTGGGTCTGGTCCACTGGCAGGCAGGCTGGCCCCTGAGTACCCCGAGTGGTCAGAATGTCAGTCTCAGCGAGGAAGAGTCCCACCAGAGTCGCCATTTGTTGCAGGAAGGCAGACCCCTGCAACAGATCATCTGTACAGAGCGTTATTATTTAATTTTTGTGATTGAGATGTGGTTGGCATGCCCTTCTCCCCTGTTTTCTAGGCAGCCAGTGTGCTTAGGCATTTATGCTGATCACAGTATGTGGACTCTTGGCAATGATGAGGTAAAAGCAATCAAAAAGTTTGCACATGATGTGGCAGCATCAGACTCCATCTAGGAAGGCAAGTCCCATGCCGATATGACATCTATGTACCACAAAGTACCAAGGGCCTGCAAGAAGATAAGATCAACTGATGGGCCCCAAGAAGAGAAAAAAAGACACCAGGAAAGCTCTCCTCTTTAGACTCTCCTGATAATCACTGCTCATTAGGGATAAAGATTGTTATAGTGAAAAGATGGGTAAGAGGAGTTGAAAGGGAAATGGAGAAGAGACTTGATATACACTTTTAGAAAAGTGTATCACTGGAGAAGGGAATGGTAATCCACTTCACTATTCTTGCCTTGAGAACACAATGAACAGTATGAAAAGGCAAATGATAGGATACTGAAAGAGGAACTCCCCAGGTCAGAAAGTGTCCAACATGCTACTGGAGATCAGTGGAGAAATAACTCCAGAAAGAAGGAAGGGATGGAGCCAAAGCAAAACAATACCCAGTTGTGGATGTGACTGGTGATAGAGCAAGGTCCGATGCTGTAAAGAGCAGTATTGCATGGAAACCTGGAATGTCAGCTCCATGAATCGAGGCAAATTGGAAGTGGTCAAACAAGAGACGGCAAGAGTGAACATTGACATTCTAGGAATCAGCGAACTAAAATGGACTGGAATGGGTGAATTTAACTCAGATGACCATTATATCTACTACTGCGGGCAGGAATCTCACAGAAGAAACAGAGTAGCCATCATGGTCAACAAAAGAGTCCAAAATGCAGTAACTTGGATGCAATCTCAAAAATGACAGAATGATCTCTGTTCGTTTCCAAGGCAAACCATTCAGTTTCACAGTAATTCAAGCCTATGCCCCAACCAGTAATGCTGAAGAAGCTGAACGGTTCTACGAAGACCTACAAGACCTTCTACAACTAACACCCAAAAAAGATGTCCTTTTCATTATAGGGGACTGGAATGCAAAAGTAGGAACCCAAGAAACACCTGGGGTAACGGGCAAATTTGCCCTTGGAGTACAGAATGAAGCAGGGCAAAGGCTAATAGAGTTTTGCCAAGAGAATGCACTGGTCACAGCAAACACCCTCTTCCAACAACACAAGAGAAGACTCTACACATAGACTTCACCAGATGGTCAACACTGAAATCAGATTGATTATATTCTTTGCAGCCCAAGATGGAGAAGCTCTATACAGTCAACAAAAATAAGACCAGGAGCTGACTGTGGCTCAGATCATGAACTCCTTATTGCCAAATTCAGACTTAAATTGAAGAAAGTAGGGAAAACCGCTAGACCATTCAGGTATGACCTAAATCAAATCCCTTATGATTATACAGTGGAAGTGAGAAATAGATTTAAGGGATTAGACTGATAGATAGAGTGCCTGATGAACTATGGAATGAGGTTCATGACATTGTACAGGAGACAGGGATCAAGACCATCCCCAATAAAGAGAAATGCAAAAAAACAAAATGGCTGTCTGAGGAGGCCTTTCAAATAGCTGTGAAAAGAAGAGAAGCAAAAAGCAAAGGAGAAAAGGAAAGATATAAGCATCTGAATGCAGAGTTCCAAAGAATAGTAAGGAGAGATAAGAAAGCCTTCCTCAGCGATCAATGCAAAGAAATAGAGGAAAACAACAGAATCGGAAAGACTAGAGATCTCTTCAAGAAAATTAGAGATACCAAGGGAACATTTCATGCAAAGATGGGCTCGATAATGGACAGAAATGGTATGGACCTAACAGAAGCAGAAGATATTAAGAATAAACAGAAGAACTGTTCAAAAAAGAACTTCATGATACAGATAATGACGATGGTGTGATCACTCTCCTAGAGCCAGCCATCTTGGAGTGTGAAGTGGGCCTTAGAAAGCATCACTACAAAGAAAGCTAGAGGAGGTGATGGATTTCTAGCTGAGCTATTTCAAATCATAAAAGAAGATGCTGTGAAAGTGCTACACTCAATATGCCAGCAAATTTGGAAAACTCAGCAGTGGCTACAGGACTGGAAAGAGTCAGTTTTCATTCCAATCCCAAAGAAAGGCAATGCAAAGAATGGTCAAACTACTGCACAATTGCACTCATCTCACATGCTAGTATAGTAATGCTCAAAATTCTCCAAGCCAGGCTTCAGCAATACGTGAACCTTGATCTTCCAGATGTTCAAGCTCTTTTTAGAAAAGGCAGAGGAATCAGAGATCTAATTGCCAACATCCGCTGGATCATGGAAAAAGCAAGAGAGTTCCAGAAAAACATCTACTTCTGCTTTACTGACTATGCCAAAGCCTTTGACTGTGTGGATTACAATACACTGTGGAAAACTCTGAAAGAGAAGGGAATACCAGACCACCTGACCTGCCTCTTGAGAAACCTATATGCAGGTCAGGAAGCAACAGTCAGAACTGACGTGGAACAACAGACTGGTTCCAAATAGGAAAAGGAGTACATCAAGGCTGTATATTGTCACCCTGCTTATTTAACTTATATGCAGAGTACATCATGAGAAATGCTGGACTGGAAGAAGCACAAGCTGAAATCAAGATTGCTGGGAGAAATATCAATAACCTCAGATATGCAGATGACACCACCCTTATGGCAGAAAGTGAAGAGGAACTAAAAAGCCTCTTGATGAAAGTGAAAGTGGAGAGTGAAAAAGTTGGCTTAAAGCTCAACATTCAGAAAATGAAGATCATGGCATCCAGTCCCATCACTTCATGGGAAATAGATGGGGAAACAGTGGAAACAGTGTCAGACTTTATTTTGGGGGGCTCCAAAATCACTGCAGATGGTGATTTCAGCCATGAAATTAAAAGACACTTATCCCTTGGAAGAAGACTTATGATCAACCTAGATAGCATATTCAAAAGCAGAGACATTACTTTTCTGACTAAGGTCCGTCTAGTCAAGGCTATGGTTTTTCCTGTGGTCATGTATGGATGTGAGAGTTGGACTGTGAAGAAGGCTGAGTGCCGAAGAATTGATGCTCTGGAACTGTGGTGTTGGAGAAGACTCTTGAGAGTCCCTTGGACTGCAAGGAGATCCAACCAGTCCATTCTGAAGGAGATCAGCCCTGGGATTTCTTTGGAAGGAATGATGTTAAAGCTGACACTCCAGTACTTTGGCCACCTCATGCGAAGAGTTGACTCATTGGAAAAGACTCTGATGCTAGGAGAGATTGGGGGCAGGAGGAGAAGGGGACGACAGAGGATGAGATGGCTGGATGGCATCATGGACTTGATGGATGTGAGTCTGAGTGAACTCCAGGAGTTGGTGATAGACAGGGAGGCCTGGCGTGCTGCGATTCATGGGGTCGCAAAGAGTTGGACATGACTGAGCGACTGAACTGAACTGAGAAACCCAAGTTGCCTACTCTCTTGGTTCCGATAGGCATCATAAAATTAGTAAGGTTTCCTTCAATATAGCAAGTTATATCTGCCTCTGGTTTTGCTACAGTATCCTAGAAACCCCAAATACCATAGTTATTGGATCTGAGATGGAGAAGCAGTGTGCAATTAACAGCTTATTACTATAAGTCAGTCATGAGGAAGCAGATGGCTTGAGTAAAACTAACTGTACTTTAGATATTTCAGTGAGGGTTGGTGGGAGTGGAGAGAGGTAAAAATGGGGTTAAAATGGTTAAAGTGACCATCTAAATCTAGAAAGCTAATTACCTTGACAGATGTCAGTAAGAATGAATTGACATGTTCTGTTCAGTTTAGTTCATTTCAGTTGCTCAGTCATGTACCACTCTTTGCGACCTCATGGACTGCAGTACGCCAGGCCTCCCTGTCCATCACCAATTCCTGGAGTTCACCTAAACTCATGTCCATTGGTCGGTGATGCCATCCAACCATCTCATCCTCTGTCGGCCCCTTCTCCTCCCTTCAATCTTTCACAGCATCAGGGTCTTTTCAAATGAGTCAGCTCTTTGCATTGGGTGACCATAGTATTGGAGTTTCAGCTTCAATATCAGTCCTTCCAATGAATACTCAGGACTGATCTCCTTTAGGATAGACTGGTTGGATCTCCTTGCAGTCCAAGGGATTCTCAAGAGTCTTTTCCAACACCACAGTTCAAAAGCACCAACTCTTCGGTGCTCAGCTTTCTTTACAGTCCAACTCTCACATTCATACACGACTACTGGAAAAACCATAGCCTTGACTAGAGTGACCCTCTAAGTCTAGAAAGATAATTACTTTGACAGATGTCAGTAAGAATAAATTGACATGTTATATATGTTTAAATAACAATGATAATTTATTAAATCATACAGATTCGAGGCTTTCTGCATCTCCCTAATACCAAACTTAGCCAATCTTTCACAGACTACAACATTTCACATAAATTTATCAGTGGGTTTATATCAAGATGGCCTTAGGCTCTTAACTATTCAATGCTGATTGTTACTGCCATGCATCAAGACAACTTTAAACGTGAACTCAACTTCCAAGATGCAGGACAACCACCTACAAATGGTTTAAGGCCATTTGGAATCTTAATATCACTCAATAAGCATTCTTTCCCTCCCTGCCAACAAACTCATGGTTATCTTGTAATCCTCAGCACTACCTATGACTTTTTAAAGACACTTCTCTATAACGACTAAAAAATAGCTAATGTCATCTCCAGGGAACTCCCACTTATAGCAGTGATTTTGGAGCCCCAAAATAAAATGTCTCACTGTTTCCCCATCTATTTGCCATGAAGTGATGGGAACAGATGCCATCATCTTCGTTTTCTGAATGCTGAGTTTTAAGCCAACTTTATCACTCTCCTCTTTCACTTGCATCATGAGGCTATTTAGTTCCTCTTTACTTTCTGCCATAAGGGTGGTGTCATCTGCATATCTGAGGTTATTGATATTTCTCCCAGCAATCTTGATTCCAGCTTGTGCTTCTTCCAGTCCAGCGTTTCTCATGATGTACTCTGCATATAAGTTAAATAAGCAGGGTGACAATATACAGCCTTGACGTACTCCTCTTCCTATTTGGAACCAGTCTGTTGTTCCATGTCCAGTTCTAACTGTTGCTTCTTGATCTGCAAACAGATTTCTCAGGAAGCAGGTCAAGTGGTCTGGTATTCCCATGTCTTCAAGAATTTTCCACAGTTTGTTGTGACCAACACAGTCAAAGACTTTGGCATAGTCAATAAAGCAGAAATAGATGTTTTTTTCTGGAACTCTCTTGCTTTTTTGATGATCTAACAGATGTTTGCAATTTGTTCCCTGGTTCCTCTGCCTTTTCTAAATCCAGCTGAGCATCTGGAAGTTAACGGTTCACATACTGTTGAAGCCTGGCTTGGAAAATTTTGAGCATTACTTTACTAGCGTGTGAGATGAGTGCAATTGTGCAGTAGTCTGAGCATTCTTTGGCATTGCCTTTCCTTGGGATTGTAATGAAAACTGATGTTTTCCAGTTCTGTGGCCACCTCTGAGTTTTCCAAATTTGCTAACATATTGAGTGCAGCACTGTAACACCATCAACTTTTAGGATTTGAAATAGCTCAACTGGAACTCCATCATCTTCACTAGCTTTATTTGTAGTGATGCTTCCTAAAGCTCAGGTGACTTCACATTCCAGGCTATCTGGCTCTAGGTGAGTTATCACATCATCATGATTATCTGGGTCATGAAGATATTTTTGTATAATTCTTCTGTGTATTCTTGCCACCTCTTCTTAATATCTTCTGCTTCTGTTAGGTCCATACCACTTCTGTCCTTTATTGAGCCCATCTTTGCAAGAAAAGTTCCCTTGGTGTCTCTAATTTTCTTGAAGAGATCTCTAGTCTTTCCCATTCTATTGTTTTCCTCTATTTCTTTGCACTGATCACTAAGGAAGGCTTTCTTATCTCTCCTTGCTCTTCTTTGGAACTCTGCGTTCAAATGGGTATATCTTTCGTTTTCTCCTTTGCTTTTCACTTCTCTTCTTTTCACAGCTATTTGTAAGGCCTCCTCAGAGAACCATTTTGCCTTTTTGCATTTCTTTTTCTTGGGGATGGTTTTGATTACTGCCTCCTGTGCAATGTCATGAACTTCTGTCCATAGTTCTTCAGGCACTCTGTCTGTCAGATCTAATCCCTTGAATCTATTTGTCACCCCCACTGTATAATCATAAGTGATTTGATTTAGGTCATACCTGAATGGTCTAGTGGTTTTCCCTATTTTCTTCAATTTAAGTCTTAATTTGGCACTAAGGAGTTCATGATCTGAGCCATAGTCAGTACCCAGTCTTGTTTTTGCTGGCTGTGTAGAGCTTCTCCATCTTTAGCTGCAAAGAATATAATAAATCTGGTTTTGGTATTGACCATCTTGTGATGTCCATGTGTAGAGTCTTCTCTTGTGTTGTTGGAAGAAGGTGTTTGCTAGGACCAGTGCATTCTCTTGGCACAACTGTGTTAGTCATTGCCCTGCTTCATTCTGTACTCCAGGGCCAAATTTTCCTGTCACTCCAGGTATCTCTGGACTTCTTACTTTTTCATTTCAGTCCCCCATAATAAAAAGGACATCTTTTTTGAATGTTAGTTCTAGAAGGTCTTGTAGGTCTTCATAGAACCATTCAACTTCAGCTTCTTCAGCATCATGGGTTGGGGCATAGACTTGGATTACTGTGACACTGAATGGTTTGCCTTGGAAACAAACAGAGATCATCCTGTCATTTTTGAGACTGCATCCAAGTACTGCATTTTGGACTCTCTTGTTGACTATGAGGGGTACTCCCATTTCTTTTAAGGGATTCTTGCCCACAGTAGTAGATATAATGGTCATCTGAGTTAAATTCACCCATTCCAGTCCATTTTAGTTCACTGATTCCTCAAATGTCAATGTTCACTCTTGCCATCTCCTGTTTGACCACTTCCAATGTGCCTTGATTCATGGACCTAACATTCCAGGTTCCTATGCAACACTGCTCTTTATAGCTTCGGACTTTACTTGCATCTCCCATCACATCCAAACTGAGTGTTGTATTTGCTTTGGCTCCATCTCTTCATTCTTTCTGGAGTTCAGTTCAGTTCAGTCGCTCAGTCATGTCCGACTCTTTGCGACCCCATGATCGCAGCATGCCAGGCCTCCCTGTTCATCACCATCTCCCGGAGTTCACTCAGACTCACGTCCATCGAGTCCGTGATGCCATCCAGCCATCTCATCCTCTGTCATCCCCTTCTCCTCCTGCCCCCAATCCCTCCCAGCATCAGAATCTTTTCCAATGAGTCAACTCTTCGCATGAGGTGGCCAAAGTACTGGAGTTTCAGCTTTAGCATCAGTCCTTCCAAAGAAATCCTGGGGTTGATCTCCTTCAGAATGGACTGGTTGGATTTCCTTGCAGTCCAAGGGACTCTCAAGGGTCTTCAACAACAGCACAGTTCAAAAGCATCAATTCTTCAGTGCTCAGCTTTCGTCACAGTCCAACTCTCACAGCCATACATGACCACTGGAAAAACCATAGCCTTGACTAGATGGACCTTTGTTGGCAAAGTAATGTCTCTGCTTTTGAATATGCTATCTAGGTTGGTCATAACTTTTCTTCTAAGGAGTAAGTGTCTTTTAATTTCATGGCTGCAGTCACCATCTGCAGTGATTTTGGAGCCCAGAAAAATAAAGTCAGCCACTGTTTCCCCTGTTTCCCCATCTATTTCCCATGAAGTGATGGGACCAGATGCCATGATCTCAGTTTTCTGAATGCTGAGCTTTAAGCCAACTTTTTCACTCTCCACTTTCACTTTCATCAAGAGGCTTTTTAGCTCCCTCTTCACTTTCTGCCATAAGGGTGGTGTCATCTGCATATCTGAGGTTATTGATATTTCTCCCAGCAATCTTGATTCCAGCTTGTGCTTCTTCCAGCCCAGCATTTCTCATGATGTACTCTGCATATACATCTGTCNAATAAGCAGGGTGACAATATACAGCCTTGACGTACTCCTTTTCCTATTTGGAACCAGTCTGTTGTTCCATGTCCAGTTCTGACTGTTGCTTCCTGACCTGCATACAGATTTCTTAAGAGGCAGGTCAGGTGGTCTGGTATTCCCATCTCTTTCAGAATTTTCCACAGTGTATTGCGATCCACACAGTCAAAGGCTTTGGCATAGTCAATAAAGCAGAAGTAGATGCTTTTCTGGAACTCTCTTGCTTTTTCCATCATCCAGCAGATGTTGGCAATTAGATCTCTGGTTCCTCTGCCTTTTCTAAAAAGAGCTTGAACATCTGGAAGATCACGGCTCATGTATTGCTGAAGCCTGGCTTGGAGAATTTTGAGCATTACTTTACTATGAACAAAGCTAGTGGAGGTGATGGAATACCAGTTGAGCTATTTCAAATCCTCAAAGATGATGCTCTGAAAGTGCTGCACTCTATATGCCAGCAAATTTGGAAAATTCAGCAGTTGCCACAGGACTGGAAAAGGTCTGTTTTCATTCCAATCCCAAAGAAAGGCAATGCCAAAGAATGCTCAAATTACCGCACAATTGCATTCATCTCACACAGTAGCATCTCATTGGGCTGTTGCAAATATGAGTACAGTGTCTGGCATAAAACAATAACTTTCACCATGAACTAACCCAAGGCTCAAAAACTAGGTGTTGGGAACTGGTTGACCCCAGCTGGTCACAGGAAAAGAGAATGCAAGAGCAGAGAATGCAAGAGCAGAGAGGATGGAGTAGAAAGAGTTGGTGGACCTACCCGGTCAAATAGAGAAAACAGAGCACACAGAATTCTAGACATTGGCCGTATCCCTCAGTGAAGATTCCTGTGAATCTTCCACTTCTATGAGAAAAATCAACAGATCAGTCACTGTAGCATCTGCAGTGAACTACCCACTCCAGCTGCCACTCATCAGTCTTCTTAAAGAAACCACAATGCCTTGGAGTTAGCCACTTGTCAGTGTATCCCAGGCTCCTGTCAGTTTGGGTCTAAGCTGAAGGAAGTTGGAGAGCTTCTCCTCCATTCTTGAGTCTGTAAGATCAGTTCTGGTCCTGATGCACTCCAAGGCCAGGTGTTCATTGTAAAAATGCAAATGACCAAGGCCCACAGTAAGACCTCAAGGCACCGGAAATTTACAAATTCAAACCCTTCTTGCTATGAATGCATTGTGCAAATAAAAGTCATTCAGGGACTCTTGGGAGGCACAGCTCTAATGAGACAGCAAATTGCGACTCTAAAGCTAAACTAAGGAATGCATCCATCAGAGTTTCACAAGTCATCACCATATAACAGCACTATCCATGCAAAACCAGTCCATGATGCTGTATATTTTCCGCAGTAATGGGAGTGGTGGGAGGTGGCGTCTCCAATTTCTGAAGGCAATGAATTGGGAAGAAATCCCACCATGGATGAGATATATTTACATCTAAAGTCTTTGCTCAGTTCTAATTCCAGAATAGTAATAGCAATTTATTTTTTAAATGGCTATTACCTTTTGCCATGAAAAACATAAAAGAAACCCAGATAAATGACTAAAACTCACTCCCAAGCTACTCACTTTCTGATGGCTGGGGAAGTGGGGCCTGAAATGAGCACAATTAGAAGAGAATCCTCCAGTGTAATCCAAATAAGTATGGGCACACAGAATATTTAATCTATCCTACTTGAAAAAAAAATCAGCTGTATTCATATTGAAGAAGGAATTCATAGGGCCTGGACTCCATCTTAGGCCTGTTCATGCTGATCATGCTCAGCCACCTTTCCAATGGACTCTGAACTCTGTGTTTAGTGCCTATTAAAACAATAACAGAAGGATAAGACCCCCTCCAGACAGGGGAACCTTGAAGATTGAATCCAGGTTACTCATCATTAGTGTAAGAGAAAACATACACTAATCACCCCTTCCTCCAGACAGGCCATAAATTTTTCTGTATCTATCGGAGTGTAACCTCAGGTTTATTGATTATTGGCTAATTGTTTGACTGTTTGATCACATGAGCACATAGCACGTGAATGATGGGGTTATTGGGACTGTATTTTCTTTGGTTTATGTAAGTCTCAAGGAAATTGGGGTGGTGGGTTCAGACACGTACACATGGGGTATAAAAGATTTTCACAAATGCTTGTCGGGGTCCTTGGCTAAGAGGAGACTCTGCCTTGGGCCTGCCGGTGTAATAAACTGCACTCCACTATCTGCATCATCCTTCTGAGTGAGTTTGTTTCCCGGAACACGTGGCTACAATATTATGTTAGTTTCTTAAAAATAAATGAAAGTAGAGACATAAAGGATGAAGCATTCAGGAGGATTATGGATCAAATCAAGAGTCACTGAATTAAAGAATTTTCACTTGGCATTACTGGAAAGAAAAAAGAGAAAAAAAGCATATGCGACTTAGCTGGTGTTACTTATTGATTATGCTTTAGAAAATACTAGATTCATGAAGAATTAAGTCTGGGTTAAAGCATTTTGAAATCACAGATTATTTTTATATATTGATGCTATCTTTTCAACCCATTGCCACAGTCAATTGAGAAAAATTAAGGCTAAAGTAGCATTATTATGATTAGATGCAAAAGTGTCTGTGCCATATAAAGGTTTCATTCATTCTATTCTTTGTATAAAAGCTTCTTTCCTTCCAACTTTGTATATGTTTTCACTCAATTTAAGTTTCTTTTGGGCAGGATTTGTGTCTTAGATGGATTTTCAAGCACAGCACTTAAAAATTACCACCTGACTGAGTCATTAAATATAAAATATAGAGTTGAGGAAGTATGACAATATTGTGAGAGACTGTGAAATAAATTTCATATTTTAATGCAAGACAAGACAAATTTGTGAATGAAAAATGTTGCCTGCTTTATCAGTAAACAAAGATGCTATAGCCATCAAGCTGCTTTGGCCTCCCCCACAGTGAGCCCTGAGAGGACTTGGTAGGAGAAAAAAGGGCTGCTGGCTGCCAAGCCCTCAGCCACTGTAGTCATCCCCAATGGTGCACCATAAGGGGACTCATGAGGAGAACGAACAAGATACTGACCCTAGATAAAGTGCATATCAAAGGAATGATTTCAATGAGCCCAGACTCCTGCATCTCCCCATACAAAGAAAAGCGCTAAATTTATTATCTTGAGATTTCTGGTTTTCTTTCATTAACAATAATCTTTTGACTTTCTGACCACCTGGTCTTTGCTGCAAAACTCCTATAAATCCTCCTCCTCTTACCTCTTTCCTCGGAGATATGAAAGTCCACCAAACAAAACATAAAACTCCACTTTTAGGTTGTGCAGTTTTTCAGTCAATAACTTTAAACATAAAAAATTTCTCTGCCCTTTGGCCCCCTTGTTCGCCTCTACTGTGCACTGTGTATCTACATTTAGGCATCTACCAAACCTTCCCATCAGCAGAAGCAGCTGCTCAGACATAAAGGGCAACATTCTCCTAGCACCAAGACAACTCCTTAAAAGATTATCTTTTTTCTTGATCTTATAAGGGCCCATGATGATCCATGACCTGTTAGACTGTGTAAACTGTCAATAATTCATCATTAATATACAGCCCTGTCTCAAAAACACATATCTGTGCTTCGACTCCTAATAAGTGGAACAGTTCTCAGAGCTTTCTGCAATGCTGTTTTCAGGTTGCAATCCTCAATCTGACTTGAATAAAATTTTCCATTTCTTTTCTTAGAGTGACTACTTAAGTTTTTCATTGACAAGATATAAGAAAACTATTATTTTCCCCTTGTTAGAGAGAAAAGAACATGCATTGCAAAACTATGGAACATAAGGAGTTTGCTTCTAAATAACAATCAAATCAAGGTACTATTCAAGTTCCATACTGGGGTGAAAACAACTAACACCATATTCTTTTATATTCATGTATTGTTTGATTTTTATTTTAAATTTAAGATGCTGAGAGAGTGGAAAGCAACAGACAAGAATCATGTACAACTAGCACAAGAATACTAATTTCTATTCCCAACAACGATGAAACAAGAGAATGCTTTTGCTGGACTCATCCTGCCAGAGAGCCTAGGAATTCCTGAAGGAATGAAACAACTTACCGAATCAAACAATGGGAAGAGCATGTGGTAAATGACAACATCTTTGGTAGCATGTGAATTGATATAAATAAGCAGATATAATATCTTTTTGGACACTGAGGTGAGTTACAGTGAATTGATGAGTCTTATTTCTGATTATCCATAACAAAATTATTCTGGGGTATGAAGTAACATGTAGGGAAAGAATGCCACTTGTTAGCGTATGAAATTATCCAGCCCATATATAAGAAGCTTGATATTTCCCTTCCACTGCATCATAAAGGCCGGGATAAATCAGTTCTACAACTGATCTTCAAGATAATGACTGTTCATCAAAAGAAGATGTCAAACAAGTTTACAAGAAAATCTGAAAAAAGCAAAAAAGATTATTGGGTATCTCCAATGGGAAAACTATGAACTGAGAAGAACAAAACCTTCTGGGTTATCTGATTCTAGCCTATCATTTTCTTTGAGCTATTTTACAACAGTAAATTGTAGATGACAGCAATGTAAAATAATTCTTGCTTTAGTTCAGTTGCTCAGTCATGTCTGACTCTTTGAGACCCCATGAATCGCAGCACGCCAGGCCTCCCTGTCCATCACCAGCTCCCAGAGTTCACTCAGATTCATGTCCATCGAGTCCGTGATGCCATCCAGCCATCTTGTCCTCTGTTGTCCCCTTCTCCTCCTGCTCCCAATCCCTCCCAGCATCAGAGTCTTTTCCAATGAGTCAACTCTTCGCATGAGGTGGCCAAAGTACTGCAGCTTCAACTTCAGCATCATTCCTTCCAAAGAAATCCCAGGGCTGATCTCCTTCAGAATGGACTGGTTGGATCTCCTTGCAGTCCAAGGGACTCTCAAGAGTCTTCTCCAACACCACAGTTCAAGAGCATCAATTCTTCAGCACTCAGCCTTCTTCACAGTCCAACTCTCACATCCATACATGACTACTGGAAAAACCATAGCCTTGACTAGACAGACCTTAGTTGGCAAAGTAATGTCTCTGCTTTTGAATATGCTATCTAGGTTGATCATAGCTTTCCTTCCAAGCAGTAAGCTTATGGACATGCAAATAAATTGTCTGGAGGCAGTTGAATCCCTCAACCACATTCCTTGAAAATAAGGCAGCTTTGTGTCCATTTGTAAATTTGCTTCAACACTTCTTTACTCCATACGTTATCAATAGTTCACTAATGCTACTTTGAATTGGCTGTAACATCTTTCTGGGACCCTCATTTAATTAATGAGTTACATAAAATATTTTACATATTCAGTTTGTATTTGTATGAATCATGATTTTACCTTTTGTTTAAAATTATCCTTTAACAGGTTCTATGAAGGAGGTTGTTAATAGTCAAGATCTCTAGAGGGAGATGATACCAGCCAGTGAGTTCATCTACCTTTTTACTGCTCTAGTTCTCTGGCTTACCAACAATCACAGCTTTTCCATAAGGGAGAAAAGGCAATACAACTGGCATTCTTGTCCTCTTACAAACTGGATTTCTTAGTGTGAACAAATAAATTTTGACTGACGATAAACCATTCTCTTGTGAGTATGATTAGGCTACACATAAGGCTGATTGACTCTGAGTACCACACAAGCCTCATTTCTGAAACTCCAAACCTGAGGGCCAGATACTAGAACATATATTAGTAGCCAGCCTGCTTTCTTTGGCAACAATTCAACCTCAGTTCTCTAACTTTAACATGGAAAAAAAATTTCTAATGCTCTTGAAATATTCTAAGTATATTTTCTGAAAGGCCAGAGATGAAAAGAACAAAGATGCTATTTAAAACTGGTACAGAAGAATGTTTCAAAGAGTTTTCTACACAAAAGAAAGCACAGTGATAAAACAGGAACTGTCCACAAGCAAGGAAGAGCTAGGTCACACTAGAGACTAATTCAAAATGTGCATACATGTATCGTAGGACCACAACACCCATGAATTCCACTAAGGGTCAATCTAACTCTACTAACAGTAAAATGAGCTCTTATTACTATATTCAGCATCTTCTAATGTAATGGCTTTACCTGATTTTTGAGTAGCTAATGTCTCTAAAGCAGTCCTCCTCTCTTCGAAGCTCATGTACATTTTTCATTGAAGTTATTACAATACCATCTTTTGGAAAGCTATAAATAGAATACATAGTGGAGGTAGCCTCCAGTCTCGTTGTGGGAAATGGAATGCTTAGACATGGAGTAGAACTGGGCAATGACTTCAATGTGTGCAGAGAGCTGGGGAGAGTGGAAGCTTTGTGGACACACCAGCGATCAAGCACATGGTGGGCTGTAAGAATAGAGCACATCTTTCAGAGGGCATGAGCCATTGCATGGGAAGAAAAATATCTTTTCCTTCTGCTCTTCTAGGTTCTCAGCTGAGGCCACCATAACAAAAGACAGATTAACAAGAGAAAAGCAACCACATTTATGTTTTATGTGACCTGGAAGCCTTCATAAGGAAATAAAGACATGAAGAAATGTCAAACCTAAGTTCTAGTGCCCAACACAGAGAGCCCAAACCAACCAAAACGGAGTATGGAGCACAGAAAGGTTTATTGCAAGGGTCATCCAAGGAGAACAGGTGGCTCATGCTCAAAGACCTGAAATCTCTTTGATGGGTTTCAGGGAAGAAGGTTTCATAGGCAAAATCTCAAGGGAGGGCTGTAGGGTATGTAACCCTCCTCCAGCTGGTGGGGAGGTAAAAGAGTGGTGTTCCTGAAATCTCAGCTATCAGTCTTCCGGTTCCAACAGGTCTGAGGTGCACTTACTTGTGTTCAGCCTGGAGTTACCATCCTCCACCTTGGTGGGAGGCCTGCATTCCTATAGAAGTCACAGATATGTATCAAATTGTTATGCATATCCCTGAGAAGGAACCAGGACCAGGCCAGGTGCCACTGGCTGCACTATTGTTTCTTTCTGCTTCTTCTCACTTCTCTAATTACTAACTGTTTGAATCTGCCCTTTGGAACTCAGAGAAGGTCTAGGAGGTTGAAACCTTGGTCCAATAAACAAGAAATGGGGGGCACAGAATACCCTTTGTATTCAGGAGGGCCCTATGAGGTCCTGCTTGGTTTCAGAAATAGAATGAAGTGTTTTCATACTAGGTCTGATAAAGAATGGAAAGTTGTGGAAATGAGACAGGACAAAGGGTATGAGCTGAGGGTGGTCAATTGGAAAAAACTGAGCAAGCACTGTTCCTTCAGATTCCCTCCAGCATCATTCCACTTGCAGAGAAAGGAATGCTCCTCTCCTCGGGTATGGGGACCGGGGGCACCTCTCAATTGAGGGTCTTATGACCTGACTCAGGGGAAGGGCAGAGGCCTTCGTGCTCCTGCCATTTCTCAAATTTCTTCAGCTTAAAATGTTTAATATGCCAATGTTTCATAGTCTGAGGTAGAGTATCCTGAAATCTGTGGGCTTCTCAGATGGTGCTAGTGGTAAAGAACCCACCTGCCAATGCAGGAGACACAGGAGGCACGGGTTCAATCTCTGGGTTGGGAAGATCTCCTGGAGGAGGAAATCTCATGAACAGAAAAGCCTGGTGGGCTACAGTCCAAATGGTCACAAAGAGTTGGACATAACTGAAGTGACTTAGCATGCATGCACATCCTGAACCCTGTAACATTGCCATACTGCTTACCTCTGTCAGAGCTGATTTTGCAACTTGGCAAAGATGAGCCTGAAATGTGAAGCCACTGAGGCCCATAGCTAAGAGAAGCTGAGAATACCTTCACCCCCACATTGACCCCTTATTTGTCCTTCAGAAATCTAGGCTCAAAAGGGGACACCTTTCTTTGCCATGTGTTTTAGAAGTTTCCTGTAGTGGAGTGATAAGACTGAGACTATCCTTTTGGAAATTCAATTTTGCATCTGTGGAGTGAAACAATATCCACTAAATAGGTTGTGAGGTTTAAATGAAATAAAATGTATAAACTGCTAGTAAGGTAAACTAGTTAAAGCTGAGTTGGAGGTCTGTGATTGGTATGAAGTTTCCCTGACCATGAGGCATGTAAGTGCAGGCTGACTTAGGTTTACATTTGTGATGGGGATCAGGCCATGTGAACGGCCTCCATTCTGTGGGGCCCAATATAAGAATTAACTTTATCACTACCTAAGACAAGGTCTGGCTGATTGTTAACACATGGTTTTCTTGTTATTGCTGTCACTGTGGTTGTTTGGGAGGAGTTGTAGCCTCCTCCTTGGTGATAAGACTTTCCTGTGAAAGAAAAAAGTGAAACTCTTTGGGAGTCAATGGACTGTAGCCCCCCAGGCTCCTCTGTCCACGGAATTTCCCAGGCAAGAATACCAGAATGAGTTATTTCCTTCTCCAGGGGAGAATGTCATTTCCTTCCCCTTCTCCTTCCCCACCCAGGGATTGAACCCGGGTTTCCCACATTGTGGGCATATTCTGTACCATCTGAGCCACCAGGGGTTCCTACTCTGTTAAAAAGCTGCCAAGGACATGAGCAAGGTTAAGAACAAATTCTCAATGGGAATCAGCAGTTCCTACAAGCAATTCATGATCTTATAATGAAAGACAGAATGATAGCAAACAACAGTGCAAACTGCAGAATGCTATGTCAAGACTCCAGGATGATACTGAGAAGGATCTGCATTGTTTTATCAGAGAAGGCAATGGCCCCCCACTCCAGTACTCTTGCCTGGAGAATCCCATGGATGGAGGAGCCTGGTGGGCTGCAGTCCATGGGGTCGCTAGGAGTCGGACACGACTGAGCGACTTCACTTTCACTTTTCACTTTCATGCATTGGAGAAGGAAATGGCAGCCCACTCCAGTGTTCTTGCCTGGAGAATCCCAAGGACGGGGGAGCCTGGTGGGCTGCCGTCTATGGGGTCGCAAAGAGTTGGACATGACTGAAATGACTTAGCAGCAGCAGCAGCATTGTTTTATAGAAGCTGTAGTCAGCTGATAGTCATAGTGGACCACGGCACTGAAAAATACAGTGTTAAAAAAATTAACCTTTTTCCCTCCCTCACCTCCACTGAAAGATTCCCCTGGTCTTAGTTGTGTTTCTTAATTTAAATTATTAAGGTTTTCATATAAAAAAAGCACTTCAGTCATGATGATTATTTTTAGGAGGTGATAATGGGACAATCTGTGAACATCCTCTTAGCCATAATCTTCTCTCATTACTGTAATTAATGACTTCCCAGCATTTCTTTGTTCACCAAAATCACATATTGGTGTACACCAGATTCACTGACATGGGGAAAATTATGTAATATCTTTTTCAGTTGCAACTCTTCCATCAAGCTTTAAATAGTTTACGCAATTCTATCTATCCTCAAAGTATTTTTTAAAAATCTATGCTATATATTTGCATGTGTTTAATGCTAAGTTTGGTTACTGATTCTTCTCTTAAAAGAGAAATTCAGCATTCACCCAAAAAAGCAACATCTCTTTAATTATAAAACACATCAGTTAACTGAACAAAAGTCAACAAGTGTGTTTTGTATTAAAGAGAATCTTTCTATTAAATAAATGCTAAGAGGCTTGTGTTTTAAAATGTTCCAGTCACATACATTGACAACATTAGACTTTATCTGAGCCATAGGGGCTTGGAATACAGAAAAGGTTAAGAAATACCTCCATGCTTTTGTTTTCCAGGGAATGGCTTACTTAATATGGCTTCCCCATATGACTTCCATAAGACTTGTGCATTTACCTAGGACAATGTGAGACATGACCCTCCACATTTCCTTTCGTTGCCATAAATGATTAGCTGGACTGGGTTACAAATGCCTGCCAATAGCATCGCAATGCCAAGCCCTCTTGACCCTTCAAGAAAATCAGCTGACCCCAGAGAAAGACATTTCCTGCTCAACTGTTGGAACACACCACTTGCTCATCCCTCTCTACAATATTTGGGTTCTTTCTAGCCTTATTTACCTGTTCTTATATAAGAAAACTATTTTCTCCCCGGCCTTTGAGATCTTATAGTCAGATTATTCTCTCTACTGTTAAGTTCTCTTTCCCTAACACAATGGTCTCTTCCACTTATTACAATAATCCTTCTGAATAAAGGTCTTTCCTTACCTAAATCTGGATTTGGTTTCTATTTGACAAGAGAAATCTGGGTAAAAGTTTTAAACAGTACCACGGTTAAGAATTTTTTACTCCTAAATTCCAGGATCCAAAAAAAGCTCCCTTTCTTTTCATACCCTCTCCACTATTTTTTAATTTCTTAATTTTATCTATTTGCCATGAAGTTAACAATAAAGTGCTTCTTGAAGGAAGAAAGATATTAACATAAATGATAAACTAACAGAGGCAGGTGGGAGACAGGAAGTCTCATTCACTTTTAGCCTAAATGAAAATGGTACTTGATGAAAGTAAAACAAGATGAAAGTAAAACTTGATGAAAAAGTTGCTTAAAGCTCAACATTCAGAAAGCTAAGATCATGGTATCCGGTCCCACCACTTCATGGCAAATAGATGGGGAAACAGGGGAAACAGTGGCTGACTTTATTTTTCTGGGCTCCAAAATCACTGCGGATGGTGACTGCAGCCATGAAATTAAAAGACGTTTGCTCCTTGGAAGGAAAGTTATGACCAACCTAGACACCATATTAAAAAGCAGAGACATTACTCTGCCAACAAAGGTCCATCTAGTCAAGGCTATGGTTTTTCCAGTGGTCACGTATGGATGTGAGAGTTGGACTATAAAGAAAGTTGAGTGCAGAAGAATTGATGCTTTTGAACTGTGGTGCCAGAGAAGACTCTTGAGAGTCCCTTGAACTGCAAAGAGATCCAACCAGTCCATCCTAAAGGAGATCAGTCCTGGGTGTTCATTGGAAGGACTGATGTTGAAGCTGAAACTCCAATACTTTGGCCACCTAATGCAGAGAGCTGACTCATTTGAAAAGACCTTGATGCTGGGAAAGATTGAGGGCAGGAGGAGAAGGGGATGACAGAGGATGAGATGGTTGGATGGCATCACCGACACAATGGACATGGGTTTGGGTGGACTCTGGGAGTTGGTGATGGACAGGGAGGCCTGGCATACTGCGGTTCGTGGGGTTGCAAAGAGTTGGACCCGACTGAGCGACTGAGTGAGGGAGTGAGTGAGTTAAGTTGCTCAGTCATGTCCGACTCTTTGCGGCTCCATGGACTGTCCTGAACTGAAAATGGTACAGTGGGTGCCTATTTGTGGCCATGTATATGCAAGCTTCAAAGGTTTGGATTTTGCACCAGCTTTCAGAGCCATCTCGTTGTGTCTTGCACTCCGAACCCCACCTGATCTTGCTCTTCTCACTGCATTTCAAATTTAAATGTGCAAAAAGAATCTCCTGCAGTTTGTTAAAACACTGCTTGCTGGACACCACTCTCAGTTTCTGATTTTGGTGGAGCCTGAAATGTTGCGTTCCTGATCAATTTCAGGGCAATACTGATGCTGCTGATGGTCCCCACCTTGATTCTATTCATTATTTACCATCCTCAGGCAGGAAGTTCCAACCCCCTTGGCCAGGGCAGCCATCCACAAGAGAGGTGTTGCTGACAGGGGAGATGCTGTATGAAAGTGGGTAGGGTGATGGCTGCAAATACATCCTCAGGGTTAGCTTTTCCCCTTCTAGAATCTCTAGGACAGGAAGAAATGCAAAACACCAAGGCCTTTCAAATACACGTTTTTGAGCTTTGAGTAACAGCTTCAATCTCAAGCATCTACTTCCTGCAATGGGAGGAGAAAGGAGGCATTGGTTGGATTGCTGCCAGTTTCCACTGCCTTTCAAAGATTACAATCGGGCTCTGGGGAAGGCAGATTAGGTTTTGCTCCCCTGGGATGCAAACTGCAGCATCTGCGATAAATTTAAGGAGGTGTTACCCTGATAAACACGACTTCCCTTGTATGCTCCAGCTGTGATTTAATGCTCCCATCCTGGTGTACCAAGAAGTGTCGATTTTGTAGCTTCAAGAAATAAAAGCACCAAGCTTAGCCTGATGGGGAAGAAGTCTGCATCCTGTTATTCTCTTAAAGCTCCCCTTAGGGGGGATAAGGCTCCCACAGGCCCTGGGTCTCCCTGAAACACTGACCAGTGGCTGGACTATTCATGAAAGCAGGACTGACTGACTCACGAGGCATATGAGGCTTGATGCCCAAGACTCGATCTTGTGAACATATTAACCACCACTGAACTGGGCACTTTAAAAGGGTGAATTTCACAGATGTGAATTATATCTCAATCTTTTTGCACAGAGTGATCATAGTCCAAGGCCAACCACAGTCCTCGCTGAGCCTATCCTTGACTCCAAGTAAACTTATAATAATACTGTTCTCACTTAAGAGTCCTGGAAATAAGACACATTCTGGATATAAGAAAAGAGGAAAAGGGAAAAATTCCGTCCCCCACCCCCGCAAGCTAGCCTTCACCACCATATATGTACACATGTTTACAGAGTTCATTATAGAAATGTCAACATTATCTGATCTCTTCTTTGGAAACTTGCCATCTCCCTGCAAGGCTCTAACTTGGATTAGGTGTTGGAAGCTGCTCCTCACCCCAACTCTTCCCCTCCTGAACAAATACTCTGTGACTTTCCAGTTTCTTTTTTGTTTTTGCCATAAGGGCTCCCAAGAATAGGAATCCTTGAAGTACCAACAGTGAAGAAGGATGAGTAGGAAAAGCACCTTCTTATGAGACTTCATGGATCAGTCAGTGCATGAGAGGACAGCCATCTGTACATACACATACACCTCACAGCCCACACAATTCAAAAGCCAGACTGGGCTTTTGTTACTCAATGACATCACATTTATCATATTAATGGGACCTCAAAAAGAGACTCTCCAACAGCCTTTTCTCAAAGCCTCTATTATACCTTAAAGTGGAATACTGATAGCCTCTCAGAGAACTAATTCACAAGCCAAGGAGGAAACTCTAGGAACTTTAAGTAATATCTCATTAAATTCTGGCTTAGCAGAACTCTCATATGATTAACCTTACACATTTTCAAGACTATTATTTGTTTTTTGAGAACACAGGGAAAATGTTGTAAGGATTCAAATGCTCATGATTGCTAGAGAATCAAATATTTTTTTAAATGGTATGTCCAAATGCTACATTAAAACCTTAATTAGCCACAATATCAGGATACCATGAATAATTTGTTAATTAATTTATTTTAAAAAGAAATTTATCAAAAAGCCTTGGTTTTCAACACTAGCTTCTGAAGGTCTCTCTGAAATATATTTTTCCTTTATTATTTTATTTACATTGAAGTATAACTGATTTACAATATTGTCTGAGTTTCTAGTGTGCAGTAAAGTGATTCCGTTTATATATACACACTGCTGCTAAGCTGCTAAGTCGCTTCAGTCGTGTCCGACTCTGTGTGACCCCATAGATGGCAGCCCACCAGGCTCCCCCGTCCCTGGGATTCTCCAGGCAAGAACACTGGAGTGGGTTGCCATTTCCTTCTCCAATGCATGGAAGTGAAAAGTGAAAGTGAAGTCGCTCAGTCGTGTCCGACCCTCAGCGACCCCATGGACTGCAGCCTACCAGGCTCCTCCACCCATGGGATTTTCCAGGCAAGAGTACTGGAGTGGGGTGCCATTGCCACACACACATATATATAAATATCTTATTTAATGATCTTCAAGGTTGTTTCTATCTATAGGACTCCTTCTTTAATCAAAGTCCTATGGGAAAGCTAACCCATGATGGCTGCAAAGCGGAGCTGTTGAAGTTAGAGTGGGCATTGATGGTTCAGGCCCTACCCACATAGCTGCCCCTTCCCCTTTCCAGGGTTGAGAGATAATCCACCCTAGAGGTATTAAAGAGGTGCTTCAGAATCCACTGAAGAGTAAAGTACAATTTGAAAGCCATAATTATTAGCCAGTTTCCCCTCTCCAATACAGTTTCAGGAGGATTGCTATTTTTTTTTACGAATTGGATTTATTTATTTATTTATCACTATATAGTAAGTCCTTGTTGGTTACCTATTTTAACTCCCAATGTATTTTTAATTAATATTAATAATAGCTACATTTACTACAGGTTAACTATAAACCAGGACTTGCCTGGTGGCTCAGTGGTAAAGAATTCGCCCACCAATGCAGGAAATAAGAGTTCAAGCTCTGGGTGGGCAAGATCCCCTGCAGAAGAAATGGCAAGCCACTCCAGTATTCTTGCCTGGGAAATCCCATGGACAGAGGAGGCTGAGGGGCTACAGTCCATGGGGTTGTAAAGAGTTGGACACAACTCAGCAACTTAAACAACAACTGTAAACCAGTTCTGTGCTAAGAGCCTTACTTGTTCAAATTACCTCAATTAATCTTGACATCCACCCATGAGCGTTAACCTATCGCCAGTATACGGTCCTTTCAAACAAGATTTGCTCTGCCTCCAGCTCATTATTTGAACAAGGCAAAACCATGAACTAGATGAAGTAAATAACTTTTGCCTTCACCTCATATCTTCCTTTTTTGCTCGCTTTCTCTCAGAGCCTCAAAGTGAAAGTGAAAGTGAAGTTGCTCAGTTGTGTCTGACTCTTTGAGACCCGTGGACTGTAGCCCACCAAGTTCCTCCGTCCATGGGATTCTCCAGGCAAGAATACTGGAGTGGGTTGCCATTTCCTTCTCCAGGGAATCTTCCCGACACAGGGATCGAACCCAGGTCTCCCACATTGCAAGCAGACGTCCAGGTATTATCTGTCTTTGTGCCATTAATTTTTTTCAGTGCCTAATTACCAAGTGTTCACTTCATATCAGGCACTGAGGCTACCAAGACAATCTCTGACCTCCAAGAGCTCAGTCCAGAGGACATTGCCCAGATGCTAGTCTGCTCATCTCAGGAAACTGCTGAGCTCAAAGCATTGACACAGTTCAAATTTTGGGGGGGAAAGCACCCAACTTAAAATATTTAAATAAAGATCCACAATATCTTATTTGAAACCCTTGGTGCCAGATGTGTTTCAGAATTTAGAAATTTTCAGATTTTAGAAAGGTAAAGTGGTACTTACACCACTATATTTGTCAGGATAGACTAGATTATACTCCAGGAAAGAATATCTCCAAAATGTAAGTTGATGGGGGCTCTGCTCTCCATCTCTTCAGGTCAGAACAGAGACTGTCAGGAGCATTGCTGGTCAGAGTTGGGGAAAGAATGAAAGCTAATTGCAAACTGTCTCCTAAAACTTTGACTCGGAAGTGACATAGATTACATCCGCTCAGTTTTCTTTGGCCAAATCAAGTCACATGGTCAAACTTAACTTCCAAGGGGAAGCAAAGTGCCAGCCTCACAATGTCCCTAAAGAGTGAAGAACAGGAAATGTCTGTTACAAAGTCCTTTGGATTTCCACATCATATATTATGTAGCAGAGCCTGCCATAGCAAGGAGTAAGAAAACCAATATCTGTGCCATAAAAACTGTGAATATTTACACTGGGGGTGGTTGTAAAAAGAGATGATGTATGACCTCACATTGGTTCAGTTCAGGTCTTATACACAAATGACTTTGGGGGCCAAACTTACAAAAGTCTCTGTTTTTCAAGCTTTGGGGATTTCAGATGTAAAGGATAGTAGATATGTGCTGTGATCAAATTTCTATTTTTGCTCAGTTTTATATTTATTTTATTATAATCTGATTCTTTTTCATAAAGACAGTGTCTATTTGCAACATTTAATTTTGCAACCCTGGAGGTGGACTTCCAGATCTGCTACTTATTTCTTGAGTATAAATAATCTGGGATGGGGCCTGGGCATCAGAATTCTGCAAGGCTCCCCAGGTGACACCAAGTTACAGTGCCATTAGAAAACTGCTGCTCCTATGGCATTTCCTGAAACAGGAAATCAGTATTCTCTAGTTGGAAAAAGCAGTGTATTTGTTTCTTAGGTCTCTTTCCTCAGTAACAGCACACAAAGCTTTCGTGTCTTGCTCTAAGAGAGGAAGCGAGGGAGTTTTGGAGCATAATTGTGGTTTGTGGACATATGTGGTGCTCAGTTCAGTTCAGTTCACTCAGTTGTGTCCGACTCTTTGCGACCCCATGAATCACAGCACGCCAGGCCTCCCTGTCCATCACCAACTCCCGGAGTTCACCCAAACCCACGTCCATCAAGTCGGTGATGCCATCCAGCCATCTCATCCTCTGTCGTCCCCTTCTCCTCCTACCCCCAATTCTTCCCAGCATCAGAGTCTTTTCCAATGCGTCAACTTGTCACATGAGGTGGCCAAAGTACTGGAGTTTCAGCTTTAGCATCATTTCTTCCAAAGAAATCCCAGGGCTGATCTCCTTCAGAATGGACTGGTTGGATCTCCTTGCAGTCCAAGGGGCTCTCAAGAGTCTTCTCCAACACCACAGTTCAAAAGCATCAATTCTTCGGTGCTCAGCTTTCTTCACAGTCCAACTCTCACATCCATACATGACCACTGGAAAAACCGTAGCCTTGACTAGATGGACCTTTGTTGGCAAAGTAATGTCTCTGCTTTTGAATATGCTATCTAGGTTGGTCATAACTTTCCTTTCAAGGAGTAAGCGTCTTAATTTCATGGCTGCAGTGACCATCTGCAGGGATTTTGGAGCCCAGAAAAATAAAGTCTGACACTGTTTCCACTGTTTCTCCATCTATTTGCCATGAAGTGATGGGAACAGATGCCATGATCTTTGTTTTCTGAATGCTGAGCTTTAAGCCAACATTTTCACTCTCCACTTTCACTTTCTGTCATAAGGGTGGTGTCATCTGCATATCTGACGTTATTGATATTTCTCCCGGCAATCTTGATTCCAGCTTGTGCTTCTTCCAGCCCAGCACTTCTCATGATGTACTCTGCATATAAGTTAAATAAGCAGGGTGACAATATACAGCCTTGCCGTACTCCTTTTCCTATTTGGGGACAGTCTGTTGTTCCATGTCCAGTTCTAAATGTTGCTTCCTGACCTGCATATAGGTTTCTCATATATGAGAATGCATATAGGCAGGTCAGGTGGTCTGGTATTCCCTTCTCTTTCAGAATTTTCCACAGTGTATTGTAATCCACACAGTCAAAGGCTTTGGCATAGTCAATAAAGCAGAAGTAGATGTTTTTCTGGAACTCTCTTGCTTTTTCAATGATCCAGCAGATGTTGGCAATTTGATCTCTGGTTCCTCTGTCTTTTCTAAAACCAGCTCGAACATCTAGAAGATCACGGTTCATGTATTTCTGAAGCCTGGCTTGGAGAATTTTGAGCATTACTTTACTAGCGTGTGAGATGAGTGCAATTGTGCGGTAGTTTGAGCATTCTTTGGCATTGCCTTTCTTTGGGATTGGAATGAAAACTGACCTTTTCCAGTCCTGTGGCCACTGCTGAGTTTTCCAAATTTGCTGGCATATTGAGTGTACCACTTTCATAGCATCTTCTTTCATGATTTGAAATAGCTCAGCTAGAATTTCATCACGTCCTCTAGCTTTCTTCATAGTGATGCTTTCTAAGGCCCACTTGACTTCACATTCCAGGATGTCTGGCTCTAGGAGAGTGATCACACCATCGTGATTATCTTGGTCATGAAGATCTTTTTTGTATAGTTCTTCTGTGTATTCTTGCCACCTCTTCTCAATATCTTCTGCTTCTGTTAGGTCCATACCATTTCTGTCCATTATCGAGCCCATCTTTGCATGAAATGTTCCCTTGGTATCTCTAATTTTCTTGAAGAGATCTCTAGTCTTTCCCTTTCTGTTGTTTTCCTCTATTGGAAACAACAACAACAACATTGATCTCTGAGGAAGGCTCTCTTATCTCTTCTTGCTATTCTTTGGAACTCTGCATTCAGATGCTTATATCTTTCCTTTTCTCCTTGGCTTTTCACTTCTCTTCTTTTCACAGCTATTTGTAAGGCCTCCTCAGACAACCATTTTGCTGTTTTGCATTTCTTTTCCATGGGGATGGTCTTGATCCCTGTCTCCTGTACAATGTCACAAACCTCTGTCCATAGTTCATCAGGCATTCTATCTATCAGTCTAATCCCTTAAATCTATTTCTCACTTCCACTGTATAATCATAAGGGATTTGATTTAGGTCATACCTGAATGGTCTAGTGGTTTTCCCTACTTTCTTCAATTTAAGTCTGAATTTGGCAATAAGGAGTTCATGATCTGAGCCACAGTCAGCTCCTGGTCCTGTTTTTGCTGACTGTATAGAGTTTCTCCATCTTTGGCTGCAAAGAATATAATCAATCTGATTTCAGTGTTGACCATCTGGTGATGTCCATGTGTAGAGTCTTCTCTTGTGTTGTTGGAAGAGGGTGTTTGCTATGACCAGTGCATTTTCTTGGCAAAACTCTATTAGTCTTTGCCCTGCTTCATTCCGTATTCCAATGCCAAATTTGCCTGTTACTCCAGGTGTTTCTTGACTTCCTACTTTTGCATTCCAGTCCCCTAGAATGAAAAGGATATCTTTTGGGGGGGGTTAGTTCTAAAAGGTCTTGTAGGTCTTCATAAAACCATTCAACTTCAGCTTCTTCAGCATTACTGGTTGGGGCATAGACTTGGATTACCATGATATTGAATGGTTTGCCTTGGAAACAAACAGAGATCATTCTGTTGATTTTGAATTTGCATCCAAGTACTGCATTTCAGACTCTTTTGTTGACCATGATGGCTACTCCATTTCTTCTGAGGGTTTCTTGCCCACAGTAGTAGATATAATGGTCATCTGAGTTAAATTCACCCATTCCAGTCCATTTTAGTTTGCTGATTCCTAGAATGTTGATGTTCACTCTTGCCATCTCCTGTTTGACCACTTCCAATTTGCCTTGATTCATGGAGCTGACATTCCAGGTTCGTATGCAATATTGCTCTTTGCAGCATCAGACCTTGCTTCTATCACCAGTCACACCCACAACTGGGTATTTTTTTTTGCTTTGGCTCCATCCCTTCATTCTTTCTGCAGTTATTTCTCCACTGATCTCCAGTAGCATATTGGGCACCTACTGACCTGGGGAGTTCCTCTTTCAGTATCCTATCATTTTGCTTTTTCATACTGTTCATGGGGTTCTCAAGGCAAGAATACTGAAGTGGTTTGCCATTCCCTTCTCCAGTGGACCCCATTCTGTCAGACCTCTCCACCATGACCCGCCCATCCTGGGTAGCCTCACGGGCATGGCTTAGTTTCATTGAGTTAGACAAGGCCGTCGTCCTACTGTGACCAGATTGACTAGTTTTCTGTGATTATGGTTTCAGTGTGTCTGCCCTCTGATGCCCTCTTGCCACACCTACCATCTTACTTGGGTTTCTCTTACCTTGGATGTGGGGTATGCTCATTGGGAGGTGTTGGTTCAGAGAGTGGCTTTCTGTCCTATTTGCCACCATGGCTCAAGGTTCAAGGTACAAGGACTAGCAACTGCTCTTGGTTGCCTCAGTTCTATCCCTGGTGGGTGGTCATGGAAGCAGCAGCCTCTGGATTATCTAAGCATATTCTGCTGCTCCTGACCTCTCTCTGGGAGAGCTGTTTTTCTCACCTGCCATTTGTAAGTTAGCCTCATACTGCCTAAAATCTATGTTCTATTAATTTTATATTTAACATTACAAATGCATGGCCTAAAATCTATGTCCTATTATTTTGTGTGAAATTACAAATGCTAACATCCCACCAACTGCTGGAAATAGATTTCTTGATAAAAGCTGAAATGAGAGTAAAATTTGTATGGCAAGAAAGGAAAACAATGATTATAAGCTCCAAATTAGTCAGCCCTGCAAAAGAGTGAAACAAGTAAAATCATTTAAATGGCCTACAATGTCAGGGTCAACTTACAGAAATGGATACCCCTAATACTACCCTTTATTAATGCTTAACTGCCATGTTCAGGTAAAGGTGTTGGTAGAAACAAGATATTCCAATATTTATTTACGTTCACTCCTGAAACTCCAATAAAAGCACTGTAAAAACTATTTAAAACAACTAATCTCAAAATAGCAAGAAATGAACAGGGAACAAACAACAGCAACAAAATTCTGAAAGCTGGAAAGCAGATGGGTAAGAAGTCAGAAAGTTAGCAGACCAAAAGACACTCCATCCTAACTTGACAGTGGGAAAAGCCACAGTGCAGCTCAATGTATATCACAGACCAGGGGTCAGTAAATCAAGTTTGACTGAAACACAGATATGCCCATTTCTTTCAGTATTGTCTATGGCTGCTATCATGATACATCAGTAGAGCTGAGCAGTTGTGAGCAACTGTGATTTTATAGTTGAGCAGTTATACGGTCCACAAAGCCTAAGATACTATTTGCCCCTTTCGAGAAGCTTGCTGATCCCCATCATACATTACTCCAGAGGGTCAGGAACTGGCAGTATCAAGTAACTCAGGGAGTTGGTGAGAAGGTGAAGTTATTTTTTTTTAAATGGTTGGTTAAAAGTATGTTTAAGAAGCAATTAGATTTCCAGTTTCCCAGATCCTGTACAAAAGGGATATCCAGAGATTAAATACAAAAGGGGAAGGAGGTTCATAGAAATTAAAAATAGCTCAATGAATGGGTCAGAAGATAAAGATTAAATGTTCAAAAACCAGGGGAAAAATATAAAGGACTAGTCTAGTAGTTTGGTATCTGAATATAATAAGATATCTAGAAAGTAAAAAGAAAATGGGAGACAGGAAATCATTGATGAAATTATTTTTAAAATATCAGGTACTGAAGAGAATGAATGTTGAGAATGAATTTGCCCAGTGAGTGCCCAGCAAAATGGATGACCAGAGACCCAAACAAAGGCCTGTCAACATCAAAGAGCGGAACAGAAAAGATCGCTCCAGCTTCCAGAGAGAAAAACCAGGTCAAATCAAGAGATGAAGAATCAGAACAGCTTTGGTCTTCCCAACAGCAGTACCAGCTCCTGATAGATATACATGGAAGCAATGCCTTCAAAGTTTGAAAGGAAAATGGTGCCATCTGCTTGGCACAGAGAGATATTAAATAAATATTTATTAAGCTGCAGCAAATTACCAACCTTATTCCTGATTTGTACTTTCTTTGTTTCCAAGTCCCCTAGAGGAATATTACATGGACAAAATATGACAAGAATATGAACACCCATGCTCATTCCATCTTGCCTGGCACAGCTGTAGGACTCCAGATTAGTGTATAAATAGGTATACCTCCACCCTGTCCGGCCAACACTATCTTGCTCCCAGATGTTTTCATTACCCTCATAACTCTACTCTTGCCAGCTTAATTGCATCTTCTCACAGCAACAAGTGAAAAAAATTGCATCAAGTCAATCTCCTGCTTGGTATTGCCCAATGACTGACCATTGCTTTCATAATAAATTCTGTCCCAGGGGCTGGCTACGCACCCCTGCATGACTGGCCCCTTGGCTACTTCTCCAGCCTCACCTCACTCACTAAGTTTCTGATCTTTTCTTCACAGAATGTGTTATGATCCTTCTTGCCATGGGGCTTCTGCACACGGCATTTTTTTAAGCCTGGAACTCTTGTACACCACTTTCACACAGTTGCCTCCTTTGCATCTTTCACCTCCTAGCTTGAATATGACATCCTTAGAGAGGCAACTCTTGAACACTTGATCTAAAGGAGCTTTCTGCTTCAGTTATTCTCACTCGTATTATGGTTTTCTCTTCCTTCATAACACTTAAAGCACAGTGTAGCTATTTATTTTATTATGTCTCTCCCTCCACACAAGTGTAGACTCTGTGAGGGCAGAGGTAATGCCTGCTTTGTACATCGTTTCCATAGTGTTGACCGTGCTATGTGCTTAATAACACTTGTTTGAAAAAGAAAATAAGGAAGGAAGGGTAAGAGACATGGAGAAAGCTGACTTCTCAGCTCACCATTGGTAGTTTCATGTGCCATACTCAGGTCACTGTAATGACTTGAGATTCCAGTATGGAATTCTGCCCAGATTTCTGGTTTTGTGACACAGGAATTCACCTGAAATTCTAGAGTTTCTTCCACAGTACCTAGGTATTCTAGCATCACTTTCTGCTCAATTATCAAGATTCTCCAGCTGGTCCTTCACTTTTGGCAGAAGGAAAGATTGCAGATTGCAAAATCTAACCATGCATTTTTAGCGTACTTATCAAAGGATGATGACTGCTGGCTTAGATTATCCTGTTAAAAAGTTGATCTGTTTACATGAAATGTTCAGAATCCATAAATCCAAAGAGAATGTATATTTTACTGGCTGCCGAAGTTTGATACTCGGTTGCAGGAGCTGGGAGGAGAGGGAAAGAGGAAAGGACTGCTCAGTGGATATAGGGATTCCTTTGAGGGTGGTGAAAACATTCTGGAACTAACTCAATCTGATGGAATATACTAAATGCCCCTGAATTGTGCACTTTAAAATGGTTAAATTGGGGAATGAAAATGTCATTATTTATAAATTTAGCCAAAATAAATAAATGGATCCTATGTGATTTCCTTTTACTTATTCTAAAAATAAGAGACCAGGATTATTGAAGACAACCTAATCCTTAACAACCCTTTGTTAGACACAAAATCTGGTCTTAAATCGATAATAAATCTCACTATGTTTGGGGGGAGCTTCCACTTTCTCATTTCCAGTAGGTTTTACAAGGTAGGAGGTTACTATTTTACCTTAATTCTACTATAGCCAGAATTCTACTTTGCTTCTTTTGTGCCTTAATTTGTAGTTAATGCTTTTTAAATTAAATACAATTCAAAAAACTAAGATCATGGCATCCAGTCCCATCACTTCATGGCAAATAGATGGGGAAACAATGGAAACAGTGACAGACTTTATTTTGGGGGGCTCCAAAATCACTGCAGATGCTGACTGCAGCCATGAAATTAAAAGACGTTTGCTCCTTGGAAGAAAAGTTATGACCAACCTAGACAGCATATTAAAAAGCAGAGACATTACTTTGCCCACAAAGGTCCATCTAGTCAAAGCTATGGTCTTTCCAGTAGTCATGTATGGATGTGAGAGTTGGACTATAAAGAAAGCTAAGCGCAGAAGAATTGATGCTTTTGAACTGGAGAAGACTCTTGAGAGTCCCTTGGACAGCAAGGAGATCCAACCAGTCCATCCTAAAGGAAATCAGTCCTGAATATTCATTGGAAGGACTGATGCTGAAGCTGAAACTCCAATATTTTGGCCACCTGATGCAAAGAACTGACTCACTGGAAAAGACCTTGATTCTGGAAAAGATTGAAGGTGGGAGAAGGGGACAGCAGAGAATGAGATGGTTGGATGGCATCACCGACTCGATGGACAAGAGTTTGAGTAAACTCCAGGAGTTGGTGATGGACAGGGAAGCCTGGCGCGTTGTAGTCCATGGGGTTACAAAGAGTCTGAGACAACTGAGAGACTGAACTGATTATTTAGGTAATGATATATTTTAAAATCCATCTTCGAACTACAAATCAACATAATCATCCAGAAAATTTCCACAGGGTAAGAGTTTGAAGCAAAGTTACTATTCAAATGCAAAACATAGCATAAATTTCCGCTACAGCACAACTTTTCAAAGATACATTTACACTGGGAAAAATCAGTAGTAGCTTTTCCCTTGCTATTTTATATGCATCGAAACCAGAAGCCAATCTGCAATAACGTTTAGCCTTTGTTCACCTCCAAAGGTTTAGCATTCATAAATGCTAAAGGGTGGTGTGTTTTCCTCATTTCCTCACCACACATGTCCTTCCTGGAAGCCTCTGGTCACAACTGACTATTGGGGATTGATGTTTAACAGGGCTCCTGTTGGCCTCACATGCATGGTCTTAGGAAGGAAGAAGACCTGAAGTTCTCAACACAGGAGAAAAGCCTTCTCAACCTACAAAGCGATAAAGATATCCCTCCATAATAAGTGCTAAAAATAACTGCCATGCCTTCAATCTCCCTTGCCTAAGTCCTCTAAACTAGGGGATAACTCTAGAAGCTTGCTTGAAGTTGACTGGACTTCTTCCAACTTTGAACACTAGATTTTTTCCAACAAAGGTACTGCTCTCTTTAAGATTCTGAATACTTGAGGCTGAAATGTTTCTTAAGCAAATGAAACGCCATCCATGCTTCTCATTTTGGAATGAGCCTTCATATGTGTAAGCTGTTTTTCCCTCTCAGGAAGGGATGATGTGTAAGAATTACCTATGGATCTGAAGTGGCATATGGCTAACTGTGGGGAAGGACGGGCAGGATGTTTCTATATTTCATCAAGTGTTCCGGACTGTGGGGAATGTGGTTACTAACAAATACCAGAATGGCCTACAGGTAAACATATGGCACTGTACATAATAATCATCTCCTAAAACCTTCTGAATGTACTATAAAAAAATTCAACATTACTTTTTGTACTGCTAGAAATTCAGTGTCACAAAGGGCCAAAGTTTACTGGCAAACTTGTATATATGGATGAATCTGACCTTCAGCATTCACAAGAAAAGACTAATCACACTGCAAGTAATTTGTCTGTCCTAGGTTGGGGATACAGAAGTGGAAGAGATAGTCATGGTTCATAACTTCAAAGAGTTTATAAGCTTGCAGATATGTAAATAATTACAAACAAATAATTGTTTTAGAAAAGACAGTCTTCCTTCATCAAGTTACAGTCTCAAAATACTACATACTACCCAATTATGTTTGTCAAGAACACATTACTTTCTCACGTGGGAAGAGAAAACACTTCCTCAAATGCTCTGTTTACATTTATAATGAAAGTCAGTCTCCCTCGTGAATTAAGTAAACCACTCTCACCATGGAGACTTTCCTGGGGGTGGGGAGTGGGTAGAACTATAGTTTAGAAACCACTGTTTCAAGCAGCCAGAGAGATGCTCTCCATTTCTCAACAAATTCTGTACCGGTATTGTGCTTGGAGATGCTGAATGTCAAGATGTTCCTTCCAGCTTCAAACTTCCTGTTTCTGTTTTAGATAAACTGCTATGCAGGTTGGCAGAACTACACTTAAGTGTGAACTCAAGCACACTTTCCTATTTTAAAAGTTAGGTAGACTCAAGTAAGGCAAGCAAACAGACCAAATCCTTGCAATTTCAAGTCTGAGTACCCAATGCAGTGACCCAGTCAGCATGCAGGGTTCTTTTCATCTTACCAGCACAGTAGACTAAATCCACACCTCTTGGTTGAAATTCTTTGAAATTAAGATTATCAGACAGCATTTATTTCCAGTATTCTGGGAGGTGGGTCATAGAGGATCCTGCTGAAACATGTATAATATCATATAAGAAACAAATCGCCAGTCTAGGTTTGATGCAGGATACAGGATGCTTGGGGCTGGTGCACTGGGATAACCCAGAGGGATGGTATGTGGAGGGAGGTGCGAGGGGGGTTCAGGATTGGGAACACGTGTACACCCGTGGCGGATTCATGCTGATGTATGACAAAACCAATACAATATTGTAAAGTAAAAATAATAATAATAAAAGATTATCAGACAGCAGACTGGTTGCCTGGCATTGTCAAACCATCTTGATAAGCTCATCCCCCTTTAAGTATGACTGGCAATGGGCCAGGAGAGCTGGGTATATGCCATGAATAAGCCAGGACTACTTAACTGAAATAAAAATTCCACACCTTAAGCTTTCTTCTGAAGAGTTTAATTTAAAAAGAAAATTAGCACAGAGGCAAACATAAACAAAAGGGCAAGGTTATTGCATGCTTAGCACCAGACTGATCAACTGAATCATAATTAGAAGTTCTGCCACTGAAATAAAGTAATTTGATGCTACATTTATTCTAGCATTATATTGATCATCCCTAAAGAAATAAAACTAACTTCAATAATGTCACCAAATATTTTGGAAACTCAGTTTCAGTCCTACAAATGCACACAATTATTCTCCCCAATTGAGAGTAGGTGGGTACAACTGGTTTCTGAAATAAAATTGATGGTGGAGGTACTGAGAAACAGTAAGGGTTTTGATTCTCTGGAATTTCTGGGCAGTGATTTGGGTGTAGGAAGAACTGAAAATCATTTTGCAGCAATAAAATATAATGTTTGATTTTCTGCTGACTTTTTCCTGGTTTACTGCAACTCCACACATCTGGAAAACTTTCAATGATCCAAATGAAAGATATTTCCAACGAATCATTTGAGGTTGCTGAGATTAGCTCATAGCTTAAATACAAAAAAGGAGAACAGCCAATGGAAGAGAGGGGACTGCTATGAAAGGCAGTAAGCCCATCTTCATGAGGAACATTGCAAGGGGATGGTTAGTACAAAACAATAAATACTGCTGACAAGCTATCTTCCAAGAGGAAGAAACAATTCTTTTTTATGATCCATGAATAATGAGGCCAATCTGAAACTGGCAGTCTTTTCCACAATTGGGGCAGATGTCTCCATGTTAGAATCTAGGACTTAACACTGGCAGCGTTTATCTTTCTCTTTTGTGGAAACGTGTACCTGAATTTGGAGTGTCTAAGCCCTCAACCCCTGTGCTGGTGTTTGGGGATTTGGTCTTATGAATAATACATAGATATTCACTGAGCAGCTGCTATATGCCAGGCACTATATGGTGGCAGTGGAAAGCAATGTCCCTGCACTCAGTGGAGAGAGACAAATTATAAAGAGCAAACCAATCATTCAATGTATACATCAAGAAGAAACTTAGAATAATGGGGATGATATTTTAGCAAGGGTAGTCAGGAAAGGTAACTCTGGTGCTATAGGCAGAATTTAAGCAGGCCTGTGAATGCAATCAGGGGCTAGTCCTGCCAAAGATGTGAGTTTCAGGGAGAGGAGGATATGGGCAAAGAGTAGGCTGGATGAAGGTACCCAGGAAAATGTGTGTCAAGTTCAAGGCATCTTTGAATATTTCTTGTATTATTCTCTGGTCCGTAGGAGACCTCCATTTGCTCAGAGAGGAGACCAATACTTGCCTTGGATATTTAATATCTGGAACCTGGTTTGAGACACTCTACTCAAAGTAATGAATGTTGAAGAATTTCATTGTACATTATATAGCTGGAGATTTCTGCTTTAAAATGACATAATCATTTGAACAGTTGACTAATCTCTCAATTTGAATAACATTTTCCCAAAAAGTTATTAATATTCCCCCAGCATTTTGATATACTTTAAAAAATATTTTCACAAATTAAAAAACTTTATTGAAGTACGACTGATTTATAATGTTGCTGATAAACTTTTTGTATGTTGCCTGAATCATTAATATAACTGGCAGTATTTTTTTTTAATTTTTATTTTTACTTTGTTTTACTTTACAATACTGTATTGGTTTTGCCATACATCAACATGAGTCCACCACGGGTGTACATGTGTTCCCAAACAAAATTAAAGCAATCATGATATCTGAAAGTAGAAAATTTATGACTTCTAGGATTCCTATCACAGGAAAGAGAGAAAGGTAAAGGTTAGAAAAAGTTAAGCAATGGAAATAATGTGATTGTGAATAGAATTACTCAGTAAAGATGAAAATGTATATATCGATTTAAAAGCTTTTTTAATTCCATAAAGTTTTTCAGTGAATACTTCATCTTTCTTAATTCATGCCTATAGTAGTTTTATCTGCTAGATTAGAATTCATTTTTAAAAGAGGAACTAAACGTCATTAATATCCCTTTATAACAAGTCTTCCACCTAATGGCAAGGGGCAAACAGTGTTTTCCCTGGGCTCAGGATTGTGGTATATATAGCCACCTTACAATTAACAACATGATTTAATTAATAACACTACTTCATGCTGATTATCATACTCTTAACAGGACAAGATCCATGGGGTTGAAAAGAGTCAGACACAACTGAGCAACTGAGCACGCATGTGCACATGCACACGCACACACACCCCACTCCCCCAGGAAAAGAAGCTTTTCTGTTTTTTCTAATGTAATACCTAAACAATATTTCTGGCTAATTTCATTACAATGTTCTTGTTATGATCAAATCTTTTTAAAGTGACTTGGGAATTCTGAAACATAGGTGACTGTTTGCATGTGTGCATTCATGTAGTCACAAATCTATTAATCAAATATTCACTGAATACTTACCCTGTGCCTCTTCTTCTCCCAATTGTTCTGCTTAAGGAAGATGACAACAGTGCAACTTTTTAGAAAAATAGCCTTGAGACAGATTAAATATGGCTACCAATTCTTGGTCTTCTCTCATCAAGAAATGGAGGTTATTTCTCCATTTCTCATTTTCTGTTGAATCTGGTCTACTGTGACTACTTTAACTAAGAATGCAGCAGAAGTCAAGCCAGTCTAATTTCAGACTTGCCTTTTAAGAGTACTTACAATTTCTGTTTTCTCTCTCTTAGAACTCTCACATTTAGGACCTCCAAGTCACCCTGCAAGAAGTCCCATTGTCTTTCTGGAGAGAACACGTGGAGAAAGCCAATGGAGGGGAGAGGTACTGAGACAACGTGGGGAGTGAGAGAAGCCTGGCCACCCCAGAGTCCCAGGTGAGCCTCTAGATGACTCCAGACCCAGCATTACCTGACCACAACTGTGAGAAACCCCAAGAAAGGCCAGCAGAAGAGCTGCACAGCTGAGCCCAGTCAACCAATGGCACTATGAGAAAGAATAAAAGGACTGTTATTTTAAGCCCCTATATTTTGGGATGGTTGGTTACACAGTCATTAAATAATGAAATAACCCTCAATGGAATCTGGGGGTTGAGGTCAGTATTCCAGAGGAGGCAATGTGTGGCCAGAGGGTTACAAACTTTCTGCCCTTTACAGAAGGGTCTCACTGAAAAGGATGAATTCTCCTTCCTCTAGTAATGAACTGGCTATTCTGGAGCTACATAAAGGCAGCCTCTTAGACATCCCCTAAGAGGGTGGTGGGTTAAGCCACTGTTTGAGAAGAGACTACGGGACCTCAGCGCCGAGGCACAGCGAGTGTCTCTAGAGGCAGACGCACAGCACCAGCTCCACTGTGCCTCGGGCTCACCCACAGCTCTTCATCACCCCCTCTCCCAAGCGCAAGCAGGCTTACAGTAACTGTCTGATACCTTTCCAAGCCATGAGCATTGCCTTTTCTCTTTATCGATGTACAGTTGATTTGCAATATTGTGTTAGTAGAGTTCCATCTTGAAGATTATCAATAATGCCTCCTGCGCCCATTCCCTGCTCCCAGGATGATGTCCAAACTCCTCAGGAAGACACAGAACAGACTCTCCACATCTTCGCATATTAGTTTCCTGTGGTTGTCATAATAAATTACCTATATATAAACGTCATGGCCGAAAAACAATAGAAATTTAGTCTCTAACAGTTTTGGAAGCCAGAAGTCTGAAATTGAGGTGTCTGTAGGACTGTGCACTCTTCAAAGGCCCAAGGATTCTAGAAGAATCCTTGCTTCTTCTAGCTTCTGGTGGCTCTAGTCATCCCTTAGCTTGTGGTTGTATCACTCCAATCTCTGCCTCTATCCTCACATGGCCTCTGTGTACATGAGTTCTTCTCCTCTTATGGGGATACATCACTGGAGTGTAGGTGCTCACACAGATGGGGACAAAATGCACACCAATATTTCATTTTCCTGGGCATTCTGGAAAACTGTTTCTAAGCCTCCCTTGCATTTAAGTTTGGACCATGAGATTAATTCTCATCAAAGAAATGAAAATAGAATGGTATATTCCATTTCTAGGCTTTTCCACTAAAATTTCCCAAGAAATCATTGGCTTTCTCTTCTTTCCATCTGTGTGTCTGTGCTGCTGCTGCTGCTAAGTCACTTCAGTCGTGTCCGACTCTGTGCGACCCCACAGACAGCAGCGCACCAGGCTCTGCCGTCCCTGGGATTCTCCAGGCAAGAACACTGGAGTGGGGTGCCAGTGCCTTCTTCGTGTGTGTCTGTAGCCTTGTGCAAATCTCATTAACTCTTTGAGTTTTACTTTGTCTGTCAAATAACACTGATAACTGTGTCCCAGGGTTGCTGTGAGAAATAAAGGAGAGAAAAATCCAAGCACAGAGTAGGTTTTCATTAAATGTTATTTTGTCGTCTTCCTACACCCTTCTTAGGAACTGAAGAAATTCATCCTGAGGGGAAGTTAAAAGTTTAGCCTGTATCAGTGTTATCAAAAGAGACATTTTCTTTTGCTGCCTGAATCATTATTTTGAATCAAAACTCATCTTAACAGGACTGATTACTGTATAGAGATATTGTGACTAATAGTATGGGGATGGTAGAGAGTGGAGATGGGGAAGGAAGAATGGAGGCTGTTGGAGCCAACCTGCAGGCAAGAAGACAGGGTCACTGCATTTGGTTAACAGGGCCACTGTGTAGCTGACTAGAGTTTCCTTGTCATAACAAAGCTGACATTTAAATAAATAAGTTAGTGTTAATCATCAATTTTGATTAAAACCTGCAGTTACTGCAGAAGCTGAAAACATACTTGGCTTTTTTTCCCCCGGTCTCAGCAATGTAGAATCTCAACGGTCCGGAAGAAAATTTTTCTATTTTTATTAGAAACAAAATGAGCAGGGTGTGGAAATTATATAAGGAATTTAGACGGTGGAAGGGAGGAGAGTTTGGTGTGTTTGTGTAATGCTTCATAAAAGGATGCCAGCTGTGTTGTTTTTAATTCAGGAATTATAGGGCTAAAAAGAGATTTACTCACCAATAAATATCCATTTCCTTATTCTTCATGGCCATATTGTCCTCCAGTAATTCAGTACTAATTCCAGACCAGTTTAATATTAATAGTTACCCAGCAGATAACACAGCGCTGCCACAGATGCTGAGCTCTGTACCATGCATGAACTGATACTCTGAAGAGGAGCAAGGAGGAGGAACGGAGGGCTTTTTCTAAAGATACGCTACATTGTTTAGCTTTAAAACCTCAAGAATAGGATATTATGAGGCAGCTTCAATCAACAGGCTTGAAGTAGAAGCATAAACTAGTTTTTGTAGTGGAATTCTGATGTGGGCAGCATTTTCCTCAGTCACTTATCCTCAAATTCAACTCTTCAAGTAGGCAAGAACTGTCACTGGACCCTGCCAATGGTAACTGCCAAACATGATTTCTTGGTGCCCACTGTTGGCCCTGAGTTCCTAAGAGTTTTCTGAAACATCCCAGCCAGACCAGTCACACCTCCGCAGCACCTATGTCACCTAGCTCCCCTACCCCTGTGGGCAGCCTCCCACACTGCATGACCCCTGTCCTCCCCACCACACGATCCTGTTTGATGGATTTTTATGTATTCACCAGTGATTCATAACAGACATTTGTGTAGTTCCTATTATTTGCCCTTTAGATTTTGACATATAATCACAGCATCTACCTAGCAGTGGTTAACCCTAACACTAATCCTAACCCTAACCCTAACCCTAACCCTTGCCTCTCAGGGGACAAGAGTAAGAGGATGTATGGAGTCAGGGGAAGTCTGAGGAGAAGGGCAGTCCACGTTCTGTCCAGAGCCTCAACAACATCAGGCTTCGGTGTCAGCTTCTATGATCTATTCACACTTGCCCCACTGTGACAGTAAGGGCGGCCACAGCTCTATTATATTTCTATGGAACTATGTCTCAAAGCAGGAAGGAGAGAGAAGCCTCCCATTTCCATATGCTCCTCTGTCAAGGAAGAAAGTTTCTGTCTAGCCCCAGGCCCAATAGTTTTCTGAGGTCACTTTGGCCAGAACTGAATCACATGTCCATGTCTAAGCCTTAGTGGCAAGGGAGGCAGGGAACATAGGTTCTGGCATTTTAGTGGGAGGGGTGTCTGCTGGCAAAGAAAAGGCCTTGGGAGGTTCCACAAGAAGGCAGAGAATAGCGTAGACACTGCCTGGCTCTGTCCTCAGAAAACTCACAGCCTATGGCAGAAGAATCAGAATAGCACAAGGCCGCTGCTGCCATCTAGAGCTAGAAAGTAAAACACAAAACAGGAGCTGTCAGCACTGTCTGGAGAGGTCAAGGAAGGCTTCACAGGAGATACATGTCTGACCTTTGTCCTGAAATCCCTGTTTTAGAAAGAGCATCCTCACCCAAGTCAGAAGCTCAGGGAGTTGTCTTTGAATCCCCTCTTTCCACCTCTCCACATGTGACTCACCCCCAATATGTGTCAACACTCCTCTCTCCCCCAGCTCCATACTTTCTCAGTCTTAATTCAAGATCACAGACTTAGTTCAAGATCTCATCCCCACTTTCCCTCCTGATTGCTGGACCCCTCGACTTTAATCCACACTACCTCCACAGTTATTGTTCCAAACCTTAGACATGGTCACGTCAAAACTGCTTGCTGACTCCTTACTTTTTAAATAAAATACAATCTGGCCTCCTTGGTGTGCCAGGCAGGGCATTGCAGTCTTTCCTCACCTGCCTTGCTAGCCTCACCTTCTGCCTTTAAGCTTTTGCACAGAAAAACAGGGCGATTTTACTGTTACCCAGATATGCCACATAATTTCATGTCTCCATGCGTTTACACAGGCTACTTGTCCTTCCTTCCCATCCACTTCCCTTATTTGTTAAAATTCATCATTTCAGGTCCAACTTAAATGTCACCATATCCATGAAGCTTCCTTAGTCTCTCTGTGGCAGAATTAATGTGCTGCCTCTTCTGAGTGTTCAAAATGCTCTGTTGAACCTCTACTGTATTGAGGAATTCCCTCACTGTATCTAATATACACTTTCAATAGGCCAGGTACTTATAAAATTTTTTATATGAAACTCATTTAATCCTCACAGCTGCTGCTGCTGCCTCTGCTAAGTTGCTTCAGTCATGTCCAACTGTGCAACCCCATAGACGGCAGCCCACCAGGTTCCCCCATCCCTGGGATTCTCCAGGCAAGAACACTGGAGTGGGTTGCCATTTCCTTCTCCAATGCATGAAAGTGAAAAGTGAAAGTGAAGCCACTCAGTCGTGTCCAACTCTTAGCGACCCCATGGACCGTAGCGCACCAGGCTCCTCCGTCCATGGGATTTTCCAGGCAACAGTACTGGAGTGGGGTGCCATTGCCTTCTCTGAATCCTCACAGCAGCCCTCTCTATAATTATCACCCATTTGACAATGGGGAGCGCTGAGGCACAGAGATCTCAAGAACTCTTCTTGGTTTCAAATGCAGTCAATGAGTCCAGAGGTGAGTTCATCATTTCTGTATCAGCACTGTGTGATGGAACTTTCTATGGTGAGGGACACGTTGCATATCTCCACTGTCCAATATGGTAACCATTAACCACACAGAATATTGAGCACTTGTAATGTGACCAGGGTGACTAAGGAACTGGATTTTAAGTTAATTAATTTAAACAGTCATATGTGACTAGAGGCTACCATACTGGACAACACAGCTCTGTACCATATTCTTCTCCATATAAGGGCAGAGACTACAGCTAGTTCATATGCCCCTAGGACCCAGCTTCAAGGCTTATTAGATTGAAATAGACGTATTTCCTTTTCTGCCATAAAAGTGTAGTGCAGCCTTTCTACCCTTACAAATGAGGGACAAGACTGTTTTGCTGAGTTCCATTCTGCAGCATATGCTAGGCAATTCCTATTATTAGAAAATTTGGTTAACCACTCTAATTGAAAATGTTTCTCAAAAAAGCTGTTTTATTACTTTTTGATACCATGAGCTCACAAAGCAACCTCATGCATCTTAGAAGAGAATCCGACCTCTGTGTTCAGAAATACAATTCCACTTATTGACAATTCTTCTTTATATTTACAGGTCAACATCTAATAACATTTTTAAGGTCAGCACATGGCACCAAGGAATAGGAAATAAAAGTCAACTGCAGTAAACACAAGCACATTCTGAAAGCTATTTGTTTTGCATTGCTAGAAGGCTATTTTTTGTATGTGTGTGTGTGTGTGTGTGTGTGTGTACATATATATATATATATATCACCATATCCCATGAAGATGTATGCTTAACTTTGGAAGATATCCATATCAAGAAATAACATTAAATTAAATTTCTGAACACTATTCACAAATCAGTGTGACAATATCTAAGTGACAAAGGCAGCATATGTTTTGTCTTCACCATGTTATTTAATGTATATATTAAAAAAGGTTAATTTTTCTCCCCCATTCAGCACAATGCATGGAGAACAATCATATCCATAGAAATAACTTTCCCATATGGTTAGCTATAGTTTAAAGAACAGGCAGGTTGTTTGCACGTTTTAAGTTTTGTTTTCTTTATCAGGGAAAGAAGAGAGATGGCAAGAACGTGACTGTTAAAAGTTGTAAAGAATTTTCCAATAATCAAAGGATTGTGGCTTTAAAGCTGTATATAACATAAGCCTGCAGCAGGATACTAAATGGTTTTGTTGAATCGGGGGTTACAAAGTGGTGGCCCTGGGATGTATTTTATTTCACCCACACAATGATTTTTTTTAAGAAATGTATTATCTGAATGCTTTCAGATAGGACCTGCATGCTCAAATGTTTCATTGTTCCCACCATGCCTTTTTACTTTATATTTGTTCAGTACTCCCGTCTAGTTCGCCTGTTTGGCCCTCTGGAGGCATTTAAGTTTGAACACCTGGCTAGGCGGTATTCCACTAACTCAGAGCACCCAGACACTTTCCCCCGCAGTCCAATTCTTACCTAGTTATTATTCAAATGATATCATAATTGAAGGACACCGTGTAATGTGCTGCTCGGATGCAATACACCATCAGTTCACCAAGTTAGATTTATTGATCTTTTAAACAAAAAGGACAAATTCACTTCCTGCATTTATGAACCTTCTCTAAATCTAGAGGAATTGATTCATCCAGGAAATATTTACAGAATACAGAGTTGTATACCCATGTTCTTCAAGTCACAGAATCCTAGCAGAACTAGAATTTGGGGATGTATTGGCAGGTTTTACTGCCTACAGTAGTTAAAATGATTATAATTATCAAGTCTACAAATCCCTCCATTTTCTTTTCTCCACATGTGTTTTCTTCAGTGTTTCCTGGGAATCCCAGTGAAACAGGAAACCTGAATTCAGGTCTCACCACCCCTCTGCTCACTCACTCAATCTGCCATCTTCAGCTGCTGTCTTTCTCCTATTTCACAGCTTTGGGGAAATTCTTGATCTTTCTTCTACAGGAGGTGCTGAAACACAATCAGTTATAAACCTGCAAATACTGAGTTTTTCCTTATTTGCCAAAGGAAAAATGACATCAAAATGCCAAAGGAAAAATGACATCAAAATGTTTAATTCCAGAAAGCAACAATGTATTCAAATATTTACTGAACCATGAACCATCCAATATCAACTAATTTTCCTCTAAGACTCAGGTAACTCAAAGAGATCTTGAAGGTCAAGTTCAGTATTGGTCAGGGTTCTCCAGAGAAACACAACCAACAGGATATGCGGAGATAATAGAAATTTTATTATAGGAATTGTTTCATGAGATTATGGAGGCCAAGAATTCACTCTTCTTCTGCCTTTTGTTCTATTTGGGCCCTTGACAGGTTGGATGACGCCCACTCTCAGTGGCAAGGGCACACTTTATTTACCCGATCTACTAATTCAAAGGCTAATCTCTTCCAGAAACACCCTCACAGGCACAATCTGAAATAATGTTTTATCAGCTATCCCTTAGCCTAGTCAAACTGACACATAAAATTAACCATCCCAGTCCCATGCCTTATGAAGGAGCAAGGACTGTTAGTGATCATGTAGTTACCCACCGAAAATGAGATAAAAAACATCTAGACCAGAGATTCACAACCCTCAAACCCATCAAAATGATCATGACCCAGAGGGGCAGGACTTTACTTTAACATACTGATGCCTGGGCTCCACTCCAGAGAATCTGAGGTGAGGCACCAAATATTGGCACTTTGTAATTGAGGTGACTCAGTGTGCAGCCAGCATGGAGAACCTCAGTTCCAGACTAGCACTCCTCCAAGTACTGGCTTCAGACAGTCAGCATCACAGTGGGAAGGGATGCCCAAGAAAACCAGAATTTCTGCCTACACTTCCAAAAGGGCAACAGAATTAGGATACCTGGGGCCAGGGCTCAGGAATTTGCATATGCCCAGCTCTCTGAAATATGCAGGCCTAGTAAAACTGTAAAGCACAGGCTAGACAAAAGTATAGAACCACAAGGACCACTGGCATTAGAGGCAGATATGGGTATTAATCTCAATTTGCCCACATAAAAGCTACAGGCCCCCTTTACAGGTGAGTTTCTTAATCTCCTAAGCATTAGTTTCTTTATCTCTAAAATGGGGTAAAGGTAATGGCCTCAGAATTAAAGGAAACAATATGTTATAAAGCCACAGCATCACAGAGTTGGTGATCCATAGATTCCCTTCCCCATTTGCCATTGTCTAGAAGAAGCCTCTTTTGTGTAATCTCATTTACTCTGCCATAAATATCAGAAAACAAGCAACTTGGAGTCATGTCCTACAACCATGATTGAGCAACAAAGTGCTTCCACATCTAGAAATATTTCAAGGATTGATGGAGTATTTTTAAATTGTCTATTTGCCCAAAAGAAATCTGCAGGCAGGGTCCCAAATCTTGTTTTGTCATCATGTATACATAGAACTTTTTTACTCCATAGATCAAGATAAGTTCACTAGTTGTCAGGCCAGTGGACTCAACTGTCAAGTGGCATTTTTGTCCTTGGAGAAATCTGAGCCTTTGTATTTTGTGTGTGTGTCATTATCCCAGCAAGTCATTTGCTATCTAACCTACCAGAACAGTAGTAAACTAAAACTGTCTGTTCACTGTGTCAATCATTTAGACATGAGGCAGGAGGAAAACATCTTTCTGGTAAATGATCTTCTTTTTGATCTCGAGAAGAGAAAATAATTTGTCCTGTGTTAACCATGCGTTTTCATTTCCAAGGTAACCTTCTAAGGCTGCTTGCTTGCATGCTCAGTCATGTCTGACCCTTTGTGACCCCATGGACTGTAGCCCGCCAGTCTCCTCTGTCCATGGAGTTTTCCAGGCAAGAATACTGGATGGGTTGCCATTTCTTATTCCAGAGGATCTTCCCAACTCAGGGATCGAACTCATGTCTCCTGCATTGCAGGAAGACTCTTTACCTCCTGAGCCATCTAAGGCTGAGCTAAATATAAAGATGTGAGGCCAACATGGTTACACTAAAACTTTCAAACTAAGAGGCAAAAAATAAGACGAGAGGCTAGGAGTGGTTTGGAGAAACTCACTTTCCCCCAGCTGTCAGCTTCTACTGAGAAGACCAAGGGCCATGATTTTCCTTTCTTTCATGGTTTCTGAGGAGGAGCCCACCTTTGCAACCGGCATAGCCTGGGAAAGCCTTCCCCTCTTCTCTGCACTGCTCACCTTCTTCATGCTCAATAACACTACATTTGTGAAGCAGCTGCACTGAAGTCCCCAACTCTCTCTCCTGCTATTATCATCACAGTAGCTCTCAGTTCCCACGTATCCCCAAAATGGCTGTCAGCTACAGTCCATCCCGACTGCCTACCCTGTGCTCCACACTCTTGCTAACCTGGTCTCTGTACCCTATCCACTGAGTCTCTAGGAGAAGCCTCCCTGATGCCAGTACCTATCAGGTCCCATCAAAATTATGCCAAAGAGTCTCTCTTTGGCTGCTCTCTAAGGTGTCAGCACAGAGTTGGGGTCCATTCAGAAGGATGAAGAAGCCCTTTGCCCCAACATGGTGTCACAGTTTGGCATTCTGCACCACAAAGCTTCTGCAATTACTCCAGGGTCTCCTAGAGTACTTGAATGATTCTGTTAACCCTGGCCTCTATACTGCTTTCACTGTAGGGGGTTTAAAACCAGCTCAAAGTAGAGTATATGGATGGTTTTCCTGAAGAATATGACAAAAGCTGAATCAATAAGGAAGGCTTCTTACTGAGGGATAGAATTATTAACCATGTGAAAGTAGATATAATTTATTACCTCAATAAAAGAAGGTAGGGAGTTCCTAGCTTGTTGCCTTAGATCAACAAAATCACCAAGGTCCCAGGATCATTTCTATCTTCCACTTTGTCACTGTCAGTATTTTTGCCTTAGTCTGTAACCTCGTGGTTACAAGATGGATGCTACAAATCCAGGCATTACATCTTATAACCATATTCAAGGCAGTAAGAAGGGGGAAAGTGCAGTGTAGAGGAAGTGTCTTTCCAAGCTCCCTCTTTTGCCAGGCAGTAACATCTCTCCTGGATATCCCTTAGTAGTCTTACTCGTATGTCTCATTGGTCAAAGGTCATATGGCCACCTAGTTAATAAGAGGGGCTGAGAAAGGCAGTATTTGTCCAAAGGAAAGGGAATTACCATGCATTTACTTAGACCACCAGTTTAGACCACGTTCTGAGACTCATCCTGTATAGTACATATTGTCATCTAAGTAAAATTGAGTTCTTGGTGGCAAGGGAAAGGGGGGAATATTATTTTGGATAGATCAGCTTAGCGTGCCACAGAAAGTAGGAGGAGAAAACACAGTCTTGTTACTTGAGGAGCTACTTCCATTATCACCAAAAATAGACTTACTCTGTACATGTCAATAATACCGTGTATCTTTAAACATAATCATAATATAAAAGTTCAGAAGCTGTGAGGACAAGGTCAAGACTTCAGAGTCCTAACACTAAAGGGACAACAGCAATCAAAGGATCAATAACAATTCTGTCTTAGTATGGTCACTGTTGATATTCCTAAAAGGTGCTGATGAGTATTGACCTCCCATGAGTACTGGAGGTCAAGGCTGATGCAGAGTCAATTCCAACTTGCTTCCTGAGAAGGGTAAAAGTGAGGACCAAGACAGGAAGCTCAATATTGGTTTCAGCTAATTGTGTGAAACCACTTGACTTGATGTTGGCAGGGCAAAATCGAACGCTGAATTTAAAACCCAAATTCAACTCTTGCCTTCCTTTCAGCCAGTATTTTAAGACTGTCCCTTATCCTTCATCTGAAAAGGTCAAGGATCAACAGGATTTGATGAAAGAGACATATACCGTCCTTAGCCTCAAGCTTACTGGCAAAGTCTCTTCTTAATGATGTGAGTTAAGTGAATAAGACAACATTTTATGAAGTCTACCTTTCATGATGAAGATTCCTGTCTGGTTTTCATTGAAATAGATATTGTAATAAGCAAAAAATGACAACGGTTTAAACCAGATGATAATGATTTATACACCTGCTCATTTGAAAGAGAAAGACAGAGGGGATAAGTATAACCACTTCAAAATAAATGACACCATTCCTGCATCCATTATGTTTCACTTAATGGATGTCTGGGTCAAGAAATTTAGACTATATACATAAATGTGGTTTTAATTTGCTCTTCAACCAAAGTTTCATTCAACTTTTCTTCAATAAAAGTGCTATATTAGAATAAATATTAAAACTGAAAATATTGCACTTTAGAAAACAAACGCAATATATTCCATTTTGGGATTGATGTCTGTGCTCAGGACTGACATATAAAACACATAGCAATCATCTCTGCAGCCTTTTTCATTTACTAGAGAGATCTGGAAGATGTCCAGTGGTGCATTAGACTAGTAATCACACTCAAAGACTACAAACAAAATGAAAAATGGCAGCTATCTCCTGCACAATGCCTTTCAAATCCTGCCTTCCTCAGTTTCCTTTCTATAGGCCTCCAAGAGTGCCCTGCTTATAAACTACATTCTTCCAGTTATTCAGGCCCCAAACCTCAGACTTATCTCAGACCCACACATGATATTTATCCTATCAGCAAATCCTGTTAGCCCCATATTAAAATCATGTCCAGAATCCACCCATCTTCTATAAGCTCCACAACCAGGCCAACGGCTCCAGCCTCCCTATTCACTCCCCTAGATTCTTGCAATAACCTCCAGTCTCCTGACCCTTACTTTTACCCTTTTGTCAGCCACTCATTTTCCTTCAGGGAATTCTGCCCCATAGTGGGTATGATAGAGAAGTAATAAGCCACTACCATTTCCATTTCAATTCCATTTAACAAGATGATCTCCCATGCCAAGTATGAGTGGACACAAAGTAAATTCCTACCAATTCTATTTTTCTGGGGTGAGAGTTAAATAACAAATCTCACTGAAAAGAAATTTAATAAGTTGTTTAGTTATCATATCTTTTATATTGGATTGCTTATGACTGGATAAAAACAAGGAACTTGGCACCCGTCAGACCTGAAGACTATTGTTCAGTGGTTTGGAGCCCTGAGTCACTAACAGAGTATTTTTCCAAAGACCAAGCATTTGGATACTTCTTTAATACCCAATACTTTTGCATTATTGTGAGGTTATGGTAATAGCAGAAAATGATTCAGGGAAGGATGATGCTATACTGGTAGCAAATAACAGAGAGATGGAAAGGAAGGACTATTTGGAATTGTGTTCTCTATTTTTAGTACAAAATGACCCATAAACATTCTTTCACACAGTAGTCCATCTAAGTGCATGTGTACTCATGTTCAAAACTCCTCCTAAATATAAAAGTATTATCAGGTAACTCAGTGATGACAACAAACTAATCATTAACATATTATCTATCATTGCAGCCTTAAACCTTAGCTTTCATGAGAAGAGAGAGAAAGATGTCAAGGGGGTGACAATCAAAAGCAAAAACAAAGAAATAAAAGTGAAGGATGATAGCACAAAGTGTCAGCTGCAAAGAAAGTCAACATCACTTCTGAGTCAGAGCAAGTGAAAATAAGATTAGGATTGATGTCAGGTTTTAATCCACAATAAACTCTTCAGCCATTTTATTCTGAACTAACAAATTATTCTGCAACATGCCTCTTGCTACAGTCACCAGCCATAGCCTGAAAGAAAACAAATACACTCTCTGTCACCCAGGTGCATTTTTGGCATGAACAATTAGAGTGCCACAGAGAGAAATGTACAGCATGATGCCGTTAGCTGTTACATCACAGACATGTCCTACAAATTTATAGTTCAGACTCCCTGCGTTCCTCAGTACAATGGAAAAGCCATTTTGTCATCTGTATGAAGCTGTTGCACAAACATAAGTCTGTCTTTAGGGCAGGTAGATGTTATGTTCACTGCAGAGTGGAGAGTTTGTCAAACTACCTCTAAACCCTTACTCAGACAACCAAAGCAGTCTTCTCATCTCAAAGGCAACTCCATTTTTTTCCCCTTCACTCAGACTCTAACCTTGGAGATATCCTTTGCTCGCTGGTACTCTCACAGTCCACATACAAGTGGTCAGGAAACCCTGTTAGCTCTACTTTCAGATGACTTCTAGAATCTGACTTCTCCCTATCTCCAGAGCTGCCATTGTGTCCAAAACCCCCACAGTCTCTCACCCAGATTAGTGACAGGGCATGTCTGAGGCTCCTCCTCCAGGTGAGGTTGATGCTGCCGATCCAGAGACCACACTTGGGTGGCTAGGCTTTGGGGTGTGTTTCCAATGGAAGGATATTGGAGAGAGGGGGAGAGATTGGAAAACAGGAGAGTATCCTTGGCTGTGAATAATAGGATATGGAGCCAGTGACACACAGCACGTGAGAGAAGGTACTGGAGACAGTCCAGGCTAATGGAGTCACCTGCCTGCCTGCCCCCCACCCCTTACTTCTGCCGTTGCTCTGAGAGTCTCTTCTCAACACAAGAGTCAGATTGAACCATGCCCTGCTCAAAACCTGCAGGTGGCCTCCATCTGAGAGCAAGTTAGTCATTACAATGACTGGTCTGGACCCTCACTGACCGATTTCCTTTCTTATTTCCTTCTTCCCTCTTTCCCATTGGCCACTCAGTCACAAAGTCCTCTTACTTTTGGCTTGAGCCTCAGGCTGCTCTTGTTGAGGTTTCTCACCAGGTGTTCTTTGCCTAGGATGTTCGGTCCCAACATATGTGTCCTCTATCCCTCACTTCCTTCAGGACTTGATACAAATGTCATCTCAGGAAGGCCTATCCTGAGCACCCAACTCCTCAGTGAGCCCTCATCCGTCCCTCACACCCTTCCCCACTTCTGCTCTTCCTACCCTCTTCTAGTTTTCCCATGGCACTTATATCTTACACACTGTACAGTCTATTTACTTATTACCTTAACCAGTTACTGCCTGTCTTCTGCACCAGAATGCAAGCACTGTGAAGGCAGGGATTTTCTCAGCTCCATTCACTGATGTATCCCCATTACCTAGCACAGTGTAGGGCACAACGAACATATGTTGAGTAACTGAATGAAAGTAATCTTTGGTGATAATATCACCTACATGAAGGAAAAGCTTTCACTGTGACCAAAAAAAAATCTGAAGAGAAAATATATTTTTTTTTAAGTTTGTGTTCAGGAAATAGTCACATATATAGAAATAGAGAACAGTACACTGAAGGTCCATCTAGACAAGGCTATGGTTTTTCCAGTGGTCATGTATGGATGTGAGAGTTGGACCATAAAGAAAGCTGAGCACTGAAGAATTGATGCTTTGAACTGTGGTGTTGGAGAAGACTCTTGAGAGTCCCTTGGACTGCAAGGAGATCCAACCAGTCCATCCTAAAGGAAATCAGTCCTGAATATTCATTAGAAGGACTGGATGCTGAAGCTGAAACTCCAATACTTTGGCCACCTGATGTGAAGAACTGACTCACTGGAAAAGATCCTGATGCTGGGAAAGATTGAAAGTGGGAAGAAAAGGGGACAACAGAGGATGAGATGGTTGGATGGTTGGATGGCATCACTGACTTAATGGACATGAGTTTGAGTAAGCTCTGGGAATTGGTGATGGACAGGGAAGCCTGGCGTGCTGCATTCCATGGGGTCACAAAGAGTCGGACATGATTGAGCGACTGAACTGAACTGAACTGACAGTGAAGGCCATGTACCCAACACCCAGCTTCAACAATTTTCAACACATGGCCACTCTTGTTTTAGTTATACCTCTATCCATTTCCCCAGTGGATTATTTTGAAGCTAGTCTCAGGAACTGTATCATTTATTTGTAAACATATCAGTATTATCTCTAAAATATAATATAAGGACTATTATCACCCCTAACAAATCCAGACAACCCTTCCATCACCAGAGGCCCAGGAAACCACTGATCTAATTTCTGTCACTCTAGCTAAATTTCACCTATTCTAGAAATTCATGTAAATGGAATCAGACTCTTTGTACTCTTTTGTAACTGGCTTCTTTGCTAAACATACTGTTTTTGCAATTCACCCATGATTCATACCATACTTTAAAGTAGAACTGGAACAGCAATTGTCACCCAGGAGGCACTAGCAGTAAAGAACTCTCCTGCCAATGCAGGAGACATAAGACACAAGGGTTCCATCACTGGGTCAGGAAGATTCCCTGGAGGAGGGCATGGCAACCCACTCCAGTATTCTTGCCTGGACAATCCCATGGACGGAGGAACATGGTGAGCTACAGTCCATGGGGTAGCAAAAGAGTCAGGCACGACTGAAGAGACTGAGCATGCACGCAAGATACAGTAAATATTAAGTGACTTACACCCTGACTAAGTCAGATACTGAATTTAGCAGCTTCCAAGCTTCCAACCACAAAAAGACAGGGTTAAATCCTCACTGTCCAAAGTGTGTTCTGTTGGAGACCAGCAGTGCTGGCATCCTCTGGGAACCTAGAAATGCAGGATCCCAGGCCCTACCCTAGACTGACTGAATTAGCATTTACATTTCAACAAGATCCCCAGGACACCTTCTAGTTTCAGCAGTACTTGGTTAAGTAGTCTTTGGGGGAATAGTTCAGTAGACCCATCCTCATGTCACATGCAGACTGTTGTGTCAGGGCTCCCTGCGCTGGTCACTTGACATGAACTAATAAGCAAGGACTCCTAACATCACCTTGGCCTCTTTGCAAACACCAGCTTGGCACCAGAGGGTAGAAAGATCAGGCAGGAACACTACAGGGAAAAAGCAACTAATGTAGTCAAGTTTTAATTTCCTTCTTAAAAATACATCTACCGCTAAGATTTAGGAAAGCTAATTGAATTATCTAAACCATGATAGCCTAAAGAGCTCAAGAAGGGTGTCTGTGCATTTACACAGGGGAAATCATTCGGAACTCAATGGCTGACAGTCTGAAATGCAGGAATCACATCAAATAGCATCCATAAGACACAGTTTCTTTAGAGGAAAGAATCTTTGAATTCTTACATATTTACCTAAAGCAGAAGGGTAGCTTGATTACAGGGGATTACAAAATACTGGAAAGGATTCAGGTGCAAATATAAACAGTGACTTTAAAATGGCTATAAAATCTCAGGATGCTTACACAACCCTGTCAGAACCATAAACATTGACCCAGCTGCAGGAAGGAAACAGACTATGTGAGGTGGTGCTCTCCCTATTGCATGGTTGAGAGGTTTCTAGAACAACAAGGCACACAGTCCCTGGGTAGGCACTAATGGAAGACCGAAAGGCAGACGTTCCCCATCTTAACCTAGAGTGAGATGAACCTATGCACCGCAACAGTTTATCTGCCCATCCACTGGTCTCTGCAGTGTCACCATCAGCAGCCAGATAGTCTTGTTCTGTTAGCCTAAAGTTGCCCAATTCTGAAGTTCAGAAAACTTTTTGTTGATTTTAACAGGGTCAGGAGGCGGTCCTAAGATGGCAGAGGAATAGAACAGGGAGAGCACTTTCTCCCCTACAAATTCATCAAAAGAACATTTGAACACTGAGTAAATTCCACAAAACAACTTCTGAATGCTGGCAGAGGACATCAGGCACCTAGAAAAGCAGCCCATTGTCTTCAAAAGGAGATAGGAAAAAATTTAAAAGATAAAAAGAGAGACAAAAGAGGTAGGGACAGAGATCCGTCCCAGGAAGGGAGTCTTAAAAAAGAGAGAAGTTTCCAAACACCAGGAAACACTCTCACTTCCGAGTCTGTGGCGAGCCTTGGAACCACAGAAGGCAACATAACTGGGAGGAAAAATAAATAAATAATCAAAACCAACAGATTATGTGCCCAACGGTAACTCCCAGCGGAGAAGCAGCACAGACAACTGCACCTGCCACTAGCAAGCAGGGGTTGGGCAGGGAGGTGCGGGCTGCATTGCTCAGAGTAAGGACCGGGCCTGAATGCCCCGAGGGCAATCTGAGGGAACTAACTTGGGCTAGCAAACCAGACTGTGGGATAGCTACCACGCGAAAAGCCCTAACCTAAGACACTGCCAGGCCTGCTCACAGAACAAAGAACTGAGCAGAGCTAGCAGGCTGCAGACCACCCTATCCCCCTCTGGTGACAGGCAGGCAAGGGCAGCCAGGGCCGGAAGAGGGCAATTGCGGCCCCAGAGAGGCACTATCTACCAAACTGTAAGCAGGCTTCGTTGCTAACCGAGACTCCTTGGGATTCTGGATAGTCGACATCTGCCTGAGAAGGTGCGCTGGTTGTACATCCAGAACACAGAGCAGCAGGGACTTGGGAGGCGATAAGTCGCAGCAACTGTGCTCACCAAACACCTGGTCACCTGAGCTGCTCAGACCTGGGAAGGACACAAAACGCAGGCCCAACCAAGTCTGTGCCTTTGTGGAGTACTCGAGTAGCTGAACCTGAGCGGCTTAGACCTGGGAAGTGCATACAACCCAGAGCCGGCCTCAGACGGTTCCCAGCAGAGCAACCTAGAGCCCAAACAGTGTAGACTGGGAAAGCACACACGCCGTGAGTGGGGGCAAACCCAGTGTGGCCGAGACATTGTGAGCACTCCCCACAGACACCAGTGATGTTTGTTTGCAGTGTTCCTCCCTCACCACAGCACAACTGAACAAGTGAGCCTAAAAAAGTGATCACCACCGCCCTCTTGTGTCAGGGCAGAAAATAGACACTGAAGAGTCCAGCAAACAGAAGAAGCTAAAACAGACAGAGGGAACCGCCTTGGAAATGACAGGTGCAATAAATTAAAACCCTGTAGTTAGCACTGACTATATAGGAAGGGGCCTACAGATCTTGAGAAGTATAAGCCAGATCAGTTCAGTTCAGCTCAGTTCAGTCACTCAGTCGTGTCCAACTCTTTGCGACCCCATGAATTGCAGCACGCCAGGCCTCCCTGTCCGTCACCAACTCCCGGAGTTTACTCATACTCACGTCCATCGAGTCGGTGATGCCATCCAGCCATCTCATCCTCTGTCATCCCCTTCTCCTCCTGCCCCCAATCCCTCCCAGCATCAGAGTTTTTTCCAATGAGTCAACTCTTCGCATAAGGTGGCCAAACTAGATCTTGAGAAGTATAAGTCAGATCAAGGAACTATCTAAAAATGAACTGACCCCACACTGTCCACAACACCACCAGAGAAAGTCCTACATATATTTTTACTATTATCATCCTTTAATTTTTTTTAATTTTTTATATTTTTAAATCCTCTAATACTCCTTTAATTTTCATTTTTATAACCTACTATTACTTTGCAAAAAAAGACCCTTTTTTTAAAGCAAACTTCATATATATATATATATTTTCTAATTTTCGTGACTATGTGTTTTTTTTGTTTTCTTTTTTTCTTTAATATTGTATTTTTGAAAATCCAACCTCTATTCTAGATTTTTAATCTTTGCTTTTTGGTATTTGTTATCAATTTTGTACCTTTAAGAACCCAATCTTCAGTACCCATTTTTACTTGGGAAAGAGATTACTGGCTTGACTGCTCTCTCCCTCTTTGAACTCTCCTTTTTCTCCACCAGGTTGCTTCTATCTCCTCCCTCCCCCTTCTCTTTTCTATCCAACCCTGTGAATCTCTTTGTGTGTTCTGAACTGTGGAGAACACTTAGGGAACGGATTACTGGCTGGATCTCTCTCTCTCTCCTTTTGATTCCTCCTTTTATCCTCCTGGCCACCTCTGTCTCCTTCCTCCCTCTTCTCTTCTCTGTATAACTCTGTGAACATCTCTGAGCAGTCCAGACTGTGGACCACACATAAAGAAGTGATTACTGGCTAGCTTGCTCTCTCCTCTTTTGTTTCCCCCTCGTCTCATTCTGATTTTAACAGGGTCAGGCTTGTTACATCGGATGAACCCAAGGCCCTTTGTACTCCTCTCCTTCTTCCCCTTGACCAAGTGCTCCCAGGGCAGTGACTGGATCTGCCACTCATTCTTTCTTCCTAACAGTTTTCATTATGCTTGAAATATTTCCTCTTGGAACCGAGTGCAACAGCCCTGTGCTTACTTTCTATCTATTCCAGTGGATCTCAGCCGGGGACAATTTTGTCCCCCAGGGCACATTTGGCAATTTCTGGAGACATTTTTAGTTGTTACAACTTGGGAGTGCTAATAGAATTTAGTGTAGGCTGCTAAACATCCCACAATGCATAGGATAGCCCGACAAAGAAGAATTGTCTGGTTCCAAGCATCAATTAGTGCTGCTGTTAAGAAACCATGCTCTTCTCTAGTCTGCTATCCAAGCAAGAGCAAGAATCATCTGGTCCAAAATAACTATCTGGGAATCTTTCTGGTCCTTTGAGTTCACATTTCTTGGACTGTAGTTGAGCCTAGCCAAGTTGACACATCCAAAAAGCTATGGCAGAGTTAAATGCCTTATCACACCCAGCTCACTGGGTACAGTACCACATTCATGGTTAGTACTCAATATGTGTGACAATTATCCTTAACAGAGCCATAAAAGTTTATTTAGTCCAAGATTCTTATACCAAACTGCTTTGTGCATGTAATGCATTTTGATATTTTGAAACTGGAATTCTCAATTTCAATTTTACATTGACTTATATTAGCTAAAACATATTTTCATCCCTAGCCAAAAATAGATTATTTATCATCAAGATGTCATAGATTATTGACAGACAGTATGAAAGCTTAATAAAGAACTCAGGGCGAAAATATATACAAAATAAAGTGCAAGCTCAAGCACCTGTATAGAAAGGAGTTCCTAACAAAATTGTTCTTTATAGACAGAGTCAACTCCAAACTTTTAAAAAGTAAATGTACTCTTAGCCAGGATTCCTCAAGACTCTCAAGGTCATGGAAAACAAGGAAACACAGACAAACTGTCACAGAACAGAAAAGACTGGGGAGACATGTCAACTAAATGCCATGAGGTATCTCAATGGGGTCCTTGAACAGAAGAAGGAGTAGTAGAAAAACTGGTGAAATCTAAATCTAGTCTGAAGTATGGTTAACAGAAATACCATGGCAGCATGGAGATCTATGATGTTAACAGAGAGGAGATGGGTGAGGACTACATGGAAGCTGTCTGGGCTATCTGTGCAATATGCTTGTAAATCTGAAATTACTCTAAAATTAAAAGGGTTATTTAATAAAATAATAAACAAACATGAATGATCCTCCAGGAATTTTGATCAAAATCCTGAGGCCCAGACATGTGTATAGTGACAAAGCTGTCACTGATTTTGAAGCAAACCCCAGGACTGAGAGTCTTCCCAAGCTTCATTTCTGAAAGAGCATATCCTATTGCCATTTCTTTTATTCTTTGCATGGTATACAGGATTGCAGTTCTCTAAGCAGGGATCGAACTTGTGCCCCATGCACTGCAAGCACAGAGTCCAAACCACTGGACCACCAGGGAAGTACCCTGCTCCCAGTTCTTGTTATAAAATCATCCCTTCAGGAAAAGAGAGGATACCTGAGGGACAAGAGAGCAATGTCTGCCCAGGATCCTTGTTGAGCTCCCCAATCTCTGACCTAAAGCAGAAGACCCCTAGGAAATGCAAGGCTAGTCTTTTATTCTAGGCCCTTTCTTTAACTATGGAAAGTCCCCTCAGTCTCACCATCTCAGAACTTGATTACTGAGCACAGTAACTCCATTCTCTACACAGTAGATTTTTATGTACTGATTCTTGTGCCTCTGGTTGTGTCCTCTTGCACACGTGTCTTTTTGCTCATCCTGTCTTCCTTCCAGCACATGCAGGAATGAAGGAGCAGGTGGCTGTCAGAGCCTTCAGGCCTCCAACAGCCCAGACTTGGAGGAGCTCCACTCCCTCAGATGCTCATTCTCCCAAGGAGGGCTGCAGAAGAACTGTCCTGGTGCTTAGCTTGAATTACAACAAAAGCAAGCGCATTGTTGAAAAACAGAGCACGAAGGTTGTACTATTTCACTTGGCAAAGACCTTGGGTCTCCACCTATGTTATTCATTTCTGCTCTATTGTGAGCATGAAAGCGATCTATTCAGATAAGCCCTGAGGCAGGATTTAAATGCCAAAGCCAAAATAAGAACAGGAAATAATAAGAAAAAGAAAGGAAGGAAGGGGAAGAGAGAAGGAGAGAAGGGGGAAAGTTAGTTAGCTTCCGAAAAAAAAGCAGTATCATTTTCGACCAACTTAGCAGCATCTAAAAAATCTCTGTCTACTCTCATAGACACACACACACACACACACACACACACACACACACACACACACACAAAATCACACATACATGCACACATATGGAAGTGTGCTCAACCCTCTACCTAAAGCTATTGAGCTGTCTGATCAAGCACAGAAATAACACTCAGAATATTATATTATAGTATTTGGTCAGTAACTCATTCATTAAATAACTCATTTATTTATCAAATAATAAGCAACTACTATGTGCCAGGAACTGTCTTGGGAGCTGGGGATACAACAGTGGATGAGTCAAAGTTTCTACACTCATAAAAACTTTAGCATTACTAAATAACATTTATCAAAAAAACATTAATTGCCAGTTATTGGCCTATGTATTCCCTTTACAAGTTTTTTTTTCATTTTTTTCACAGCAACAATATGAGGAGATAAAATTATCACTCTTAGTTTTCAAATGAGAACCCTGAGGCTTGTCAAGATCTAGTAAATTACCCAAAGAAACTGACAGCACATAAATTTGAATCCAGAGAGGGTAATCATAGCACCAGGGCTAATATTGCACAACTAACATTAGATGTCAACTGTTAACCTATTCTGCGGTGGCATAAAGTGTTGATGGGACCAAGGCAAATGTGAATCTTGCTGTTTATTCCAATGTGGAAGAATTCTGGAGCTTTCTTTTTTATGCTCTCTCTTCCCATGGCTTCTGGGTCTGGGAAGAGGAGTGCCCTTGCTTGCACTTGATCCTCATTCTTCATTCCTTCCTCTCTCATTCCTGGAAAGGGAACAGCAAGGAGGAAATTGCCTTTCCAGCCCACGCACAGCTGGTGGAAGGAAGCTCTGGCAGGCACCAAGCTCTCCCAGAAGCGGGATTCCAGGAGGAGCTGTTCCCTGCTCCTCTCCTTGGCTCTCCCACTTTTGGATGCACTTCATCCACATGCCACCTGTTATGTGCAGCTCAAAGATTGGCACTGGCTCCCTGTCAGAGCCCAAACAGGGCTCTCTGCTTCAGGTGGAGACCCGAAGAGTGGCAGGAAGATATGTCTGAAAGGGAAAGCAGAGAAAACGCTGGACTGCACTCTCTGAGCAATGGCTCTTGGAGACACCTCAAGAGGCAGCTGCCCAACAGGCAAGGCCTGTATCAGGCAGCTGTGTGCCCAGGAATGAGGAGCAGTGCACATATGGCAGAGCAGGGCTGTACCATCTGTCACACACCCATGCCAGCCTCTTCATTTTAGGCATGGTGGGAGTGGGAGGCGTCAGGAGAAAAGCGGCAGCTCACCAAGCCAGCCACACACCAGGGCTCCCCTCTAACAGGCTCTTCCTCTAAACATTTAGACTCCTTCACTGCTGCCATATGGCAGTTGCCAATGTATACAGTCCCATAATTAAGAGCATGGAGTCTGGAATCAGAAAACCCTAGGATTGAATTCTGCTCCACTAGGTACAAGTACAGGTCTTTGAGCATCAGTTTCCTCTTTTGTAAAATGGAAGTTATAATAATTACCCCTCAAGTTGTTGTAAGGATTAAATTCAAAAGTAACTGTAAAGATCTAAGGGCAGTGCTTTAAAACAAAAAAACATAATAAGTACTAAGTAAACAAAGCCTTTTCCATGCTGAGTCAAGCCTCTGACTATAAAATATTCTTCTTTTGTAGGTGGTAGCTTTTCTGTCTCAATTTTTTAAAGTAAAAAGAGCAACAGCACTTCTCAGTAAACTATAATGTGTCTTCAGACCCCCTGAGGATTGTGGGAAAAGACAGATGCTGGCTTAGTAGGTTTGGGGGAGCCTGAGAATCTGTATTTCTAACAAGCTCCCAGTGATGTTCACGCTACTGGTCCAGGGACTATAATTTGTATAGCAAAAGTCTAGGAAAACAGCTGTGGTACCCTGGGTAAGCAATCTAACTTTTTTACGCTTCAGCATTCTTAGATGTAAAATTTTTAAAGTTTTTCTAGATGATGTCACATTTCTTTCATGCTATCATGCTGTGATAGATTATTTGAAAAATGGCCTCCCACACTACCTGCTCTTCAGCAGTATGACTTTGCTGCCCCTCCCATTGAGAGGTGGAGTCCCTTCCCTTGAATCTGGTTGGTTCTGGGACTTGCCTAAACCAGGTGAACGTGGCAGAAATAAAGTTGTATGACTTTCAGTTTCTGGCCTGAGGAAGCTTAGCAGCTTTCCTTTTTGCCTTCTTAGGAACCAGATGCTATGTAAAGAAGCTCAGGCTAGACTGTTGTATGAGAAGAGGAGGAGGGTCACCTGCCCCAGCTCTAAGTACCACAGCTGAGGGGCCAGACATGGGAGTATAGCTGTCTTGAACATTGTAGCTCCAGTTGACCACCTAACTTTATGCAGCTATACAAGTGATCCCAGCTGAGGTTTCATGCAACAGATGAACCACCCTGCTGAGCCCAACCCAGAATTATGAGAAATAACAAATCTATTTTTAAAGCCATTATGTTTTGGGAGGTGGTTTGTTACACAGCAATTGACAGTTGATACACATGTTTTACTCCCACAGGAGATAATACAACCTTCAAAACCAGAACTGCTGGAAGAACTACAAAGAAACATGCCTACCAACTGGAGAGCAGAATGTATGCCAAGAGTTGACTTTTACATTTAGAGATCTTTCTTCTATATTCAGTTCAATTTAATAAGTACTTACTCAGGGCTACTGTGAGAGAATTTAGAGATATAATTTCAGAAACTTGCAATATATTTGGGAATGGTAATATGTTACAAAGAAAACAATAAGAAAACATGCACCAATTAATAATAGTACACTAAGCCTGAATTTGAATCCCATGGAACAGAAGACTGGTTCCAAATCAGGAAAGGGGTACGTCAAGGCTGCACATTGTCACCCTGCTTATTTAACGTATATGCAGAGTACATTATGTGAAATGCCGGGCTAGATGAAGCACATGCTGGAGTCAAGATTGCCAAGAGAAATATCAATAACCTCAGATATGCAGATGACACCACCCTTATGGCAGAAAGTGAAGAAGCACTGAAGACCCTCTTGATGAAAGTGAAAGAGGAGAGTGAAAAAGTTGTCTTAAAACTCAACATTCAGAAAATGAAGATCATGACATCCAGTCCCATCACTTCATGGCAAATAGATGGGAAAACAATGGAAACAGTGACAGACTTTATTTTGGGGGGGGGGGTTCTAAAATCACTGCAGATGGTAACTGCAACCATGAAATTAAAAGACACTGGCTCCTTGAAAGAAAAGCTATGACCAACCTGGACAGCATATTAAAAAGCAGAGATATTGCTTTGCTAACAAAGGTCCATCTAGTCAAAGATATGGTTTTCCCAGTATGGATGTGAGAATTGGGCCCTAAAGAAAACTGAGCACTGAAGAATTGATGCTTTGGAACTGTGGTGTTGGAGAAGACTCTTGAGAGTCCCACGGACTGCAAGGAGATCCAACCAGTCCATCCTAAAGGAAATCAGTCCTGAATATTCATTGGAAGGACTGATGCTGAAGCTGAAACTCCAATACTTTGGCCACCTGATGTGAAGAACTGACTCACTAGAAAAGACCTTGATGCTGGGAAAGATTGAAGGTGGGAGAAGAGGACAAAAGAGGATGAGATGGTTGGATGGCATCACTGACTCAATGGACATGAGTTTGAGTAAGCTCTGGGAGCTGGTGATGGACAGGGAAGCCTGGTGTGCTGCAGTCCATGGGGTCACAAAGGGTCAAACAACTGAGTGCCTGAACTGAACTGAAGCCTGAATTTGAGAATCAAAATATTTTAATATCAACAATAAAATTCTATGGACACCTAAAAGGAGTTCAGTCAATGTATTCTAGAATTATCACAGAACAATTTACTAGAAGTACAACTTAGGCCTGGATAAATGGAGGAGTAAAAAGAGGTATGTAAAGATTAAGTAATGGTGTTCAAATCTGCTATACAAAAATGAAAAACTCAGTCTTATTGACAAATGCATTCTAGAAAGTTCTCAAAGTCCTTTATACAGAGAATGACAATTTTAAACAGACCTTTGAAATTATTTGCTATAACATATGGCATATATACTTTCACTAAATTAGTAAATTGTGGAGATTCAAGAACGTTATAGAATACATGTGACAAAAATACAGTAGTAGAATTTCAGAGATGTTATACAGGTAAAAATTGGGATGGAATAGTGTGAAAGCCAAAAGATGATGACATAGAACTTTAAAGGCGAAAAGTGTATACAAAATAGACTTGGGACAAATAAATATAAAAGATTCAATGTATGTAGTGATCATCTTTAGCTCTCTCATCCAAATTCCAGTAGTAATACACTTAACTTTGAAAAGTATTTTCTGTTAAGTGGTTGCTATTGGCAATGTGAAAACTCAGAATTAAAAATTTCCAAGAATATTCCAATAAAATGAGTTCAGTGTTTAAGGATAAAATGTGAGGAAAATAAAATTATACTTATTCTAATAATATTCTTTATAAGCATTTTCTGTAAGAAAGTTATGCCTTTAAAATCATATTTTAACTGTACTGGATAATAAATCAACCAATCTATTTTTTTAGAACAAGAAATTAATCTTTTAGGCGTCCTCTAAAAACTCCATTTATCTATGTTATCATTTTGTTACCTCTTTCCCCATGAAAATCCAAGGGAAAGAACAGAATCCTGACATACTGGTAATATGAGACCTCAGAATAGTACTTGTTTTAGACAAAAGCTCGAATCCAAAATCATAGCTGAGTGTTCAAGTATTCACAAAGGCAAAGTCTAGCTTAGTAAGGGTATAACGTTACTCTCCAACTAGCATGTAGATCAGCATCAGGTACATAGTCAGCACTCAACAGTTACTACCTGAACACATGTCAATGCATGCAAGCTTTCTCAAAGACAGCTTTGGAGAGAGGAAGTAAGAAAATACAGGGCTTTTTTCTCAACCTCTTATAGTTAAATCCTTCGAACACTCTTTCATTTATCCATTTAACAATGAAGTTAAAGGCCAATACTGGAAACGCTACAGTAATTTAAACTCTAAATAAAGGGTTATTTATTTGTTGAGTACCTATACCATGCTGGGGAGAAACAGACAATAACAAAGTAATACATTTATGGAATGCTAAATGACTCCAAATACTCTAAAGAAAATTAAAGCTGCATTTAGAGGAGGAGAGCAGTGAGCATGAACAATTTTTAAGTAAAGGGTTCAGGAAAATTTTGTATCTGAGAAGAAGAGCAGAGATGTGAGTGGTAAAACATTCCAGAGAAAGGGAGACATTAGCACCAAAATCCTGAGTCAGAGACTCACTATAAAGATATGACTAACAGATTACAAAATTAATACTAAAACATAGAGAAATAGAATAAGCCAAAAAGTTAAATAATAAAAAAAAATCAAAGATGTGATCACTGGAACTGGCTTTGTGTGAGTGTGTGTGTGTATGTGTGTGTGTGTGTGTGTTTATATTCTCCACTTTGGGGTTTTGAGTTCTGTATTAGGAAGGAGAGATGACATTTCTCAGGGCAAATAGATTAAAGACACAGAACTTTCAACCCATTAGCTTCAGTCCCCTGGGAGGATTCTGTTCAATCCTGTCAGCCATTATCTATAATACAGGATAACCATCTTTACCTGAGTGGGCTTTGAAAAGGCAAAGCATAGTCCTTGTCAGAGAAGGGTCCTTCAAGTGCATGTTGAATTGCCTCGGGAAAAACCTTCTGACATCTCTGCTTTTCAAAACACTGAGTTTGTCTGGGCTTTGAAACCAGAAAAAAAAAATGGTTTGTCTAAATCAATCTCTTCTCTATAATTCCAACATGTTTTCCAGCTGTTTCCTTCTAGAAATCCCGCTTATTGAGACAGTAGAAGACTCCCTAATTGTCATCTTAAAATATCTTCAGAAAATAGCAGTACATTTTGAGGAAAATTATGAATGGGGAGTATGTATTGGTGGGGCTTGAATTATTGATTACTATTGGATTCACTTTCTTGATTTGCGTCAGAAGAGTGGAGAAAAAGACAAATATGATTCCTCAGGGCAGGTGCATCTTTGCAGAGTAAAGCACTCTCTAATCTGGGCATCTCAGAGGGACACCCTGGTTTCGTAAGTATTTAGCCATAAATTCATCCCAACTACTGAAAGCGTAGATGGAATAATCAATCACACAAATGAGCCTTAATAAGATTTTGCTTTATTTGAGTATATATTCAACTCAAAGCTTTGACATAATAGCTTTTGTGCACAGTTAATTTAATAAAGTCTATTAAATAGAGACAATCTATCTGGCAGCACTTCCAAGCCTTTTCTAATGGGGAGGGAGCTATATACCTCTTTGAGAAACTGAAGAAAGTAATGCCCTTTTCCTCAGGAAAAAATGCTTAAACAAATTTCCTCAGAAAAAAACTGCTTAAACAAATAAGAATCTGAATTAAGTATGGAGGAGTTTATGAATCTCCTGGGTCTGTTGTTGAGGCCCCCCTGCCTCACAGACACTGCAAGACAAAGAATGTGACAACAGTAACACCTCAGGTCTGCTGTGCACTAGAGGAGTTTGAATTTTATAGGTGTTGTGTATACTCAAGGAGGCCATGTTGACATACAGATTTTTTTAGCATTAAAAAAATTTTAAACTGTGGTAAAATATACATAACATAAAATTTACCATTATAATCATTATTTAGTGTACAGTTCAGTAGTGTCAAGTATATTTGCATTGTTTTTCATCTTGTAGAACTGAAACTCCATATGCATTAGACAAAAGGACAACTCTCCATTTTACCTCTCTCTCCCTCCCAGGAACTACTGTTCTATCAATACTTTCTGTTTCTATGAATTTGACTACTCTAGGAACCTCATACAATAGTATTTATCTTTTTGTGTCTTTCTTATTTCACTTGGCATAATGTCCGAAAGGTTCATCCTTGCTGTAGCATTCATCAGAATTTCCTTCCTTTTAAAGGCTGAATAACGTTCCATTGCAAGTATAGACTTTGAGACCCCATGGACTGTAGCCCACCAGGCTCCTCTGTCCATGGGATTTCCCAGGCAAGAATACTGGAGTGGGTTGCCATTCCCTTCTCCAGGGGGTCTTCCCGACCCAAGGATTGAACCTGGGTCTCCTGCACTGCAGGCAGATTCTTCACCATCTGAGCCACCAGGGGAGCCACATGTATAGGCTACATTTTGCTTATCCATTCATCTGTGATAGACACTTGCTTTGCTTCCACCTTTTGGTTGCTGTAAATAATTTTTCCATAAACATGAGTGTATAGCTATCTCTTCAAGATCCTGCTTTCAGTTCTTTTGGATGCATACCCAGAAGTGGACTTACACAATGATTTTGATGGAGCTATTCTTACGGGTCCTATTGACACAAGGAACACTTGTTACGATCATTTAGTAAATAAGCCATCCAACTCTTTGTGATCTCCTGAACTATAGCTTGCCAGTCTTCTCTGTCCATGGGACTTCCCAGGCAAAAATACTGGAGTGGGTTGCCATTTTCTTCTCTAAGGGATCTTCCTGATCCAGGGATCAAACCCACGTCTCCTGCACTGGCAGGAGGATTCTTTACTACTGAGCCACCTATAACTCAGCGATTTTGAATCAGGTCCCTTGTTGAAAGGGACTCTTCAAAATGTATGATTGGCATTCTGTTACCAAGTCATGCATAGGACAGACTTCCCTGGTCCTTATTCTATACTTAACCCCTCCACAATTATATGAATTTCACTTTTAACTTTATTCATTTGCTATTTTTTGAATTTTTATAAATATGTATTAATTTTATAATAAAAAGGCAATAAAGATTATCTAAAGTCTGTTAGAACTAAGTATCTAACAGTTTCTCAACTGTCTCTTAAAACCATCAATTCAAAGGAAATTTATAATGTGAATATTGGGAAATGAATTCTATATATATAGAATATATATATATTCTAATATAATATATTAAAAGATCTGCTAGAAACTTTTATTTGAAGACTTTCTGTGCAGTGTGGAGCTAAGAATAGGAACACAAATTCCTCCTTTTTCCCCTAGTATCCAACATAACACTGACCAATAAAATTAAGTATGCTCAAGAAGCCTCCAAATATCAGAGATATGTATCTTTTAATTATCAAATGGAAAAGGAAACAAGTCAAATTTTTAGTTGAGTATGTATAAGCCTCTGTTGAACATAAACAAAGTAGGGTCATTGTAATTTTATAGATGAAACTAATTAACATGAGGTGTTCAGTGGTAAAGAATCCACCAGCCTAGGCAGGAGATACAGGAGACACAGGTTTGATCTCTGGGTTGAGAAGAACCCCTGGAGAAGGAAATGGCAACCCACATCAGTATTCTTTCCTGGGAAATCCCATGGACAGAGGAGCCGGGTGGGCTACAGTCCATGAGGTTGCAAAGATTCGGGCATGACTGAGGGACTGAGCACACACACACATAGACTATTCAAGATGTCCATGTTAGCTCCAAGAATGAGTGGTCACTCAGCTGAGAATGGTCTTTAAGAGCCAAGGACAGTGGTTAACACATGACTCCCTGTTATGGGTGGTTTGCCTACCAGGAGATGCTGAACCTACTCTTTACCTCCTCACTTCTAACTCCCACCTTTTCTCAAGCCCACCACAGGGGAGATGAGACCCTAAGATGGAGAAAGGGCATCCATTGGTTTATTTTTTGGTTATCAGAACAGCTAGAATTTTAATGATTTGTTCTTGGGGCTATGTCAACACCATGACATCAATAGGTACCTGAGTCACAAGAGCTCTAAAACACAGCTGGGTCTAAACTGCTTCAATAAAGTAATCTCTTCAAATACCAGTGTCCATTTATATTGTTCAAAGTGAAACCCAAGAACTTGCTATGGTATCCCAAGCCACTGTGGATTCAGGTCATCAATAACTGATTTCAGAACATACTGCTTTTAGAAGTGTACTCGATTACTTTAGAACTCTGCCTGGAAGAGTCAGTCCCCTTAGCCAGTGAGAATTTGCACTTGTTTGCTTATGGCTGTTTTCAGGTACTAGGAAAGTTTACAAGGAGTCTGGAGGCTCTCTCTGTGTAGCCTGGGAGTGTTTTCAGAACAGATACCAGGTCTACTCTTTTTTTTGTGCCATCCTCTCTGCCCACTCTCCACCTACACATTAGTATTATGTTGTGCATAGCTAAAGTATTTGTGAATTTTAAGATGTAATTATCTTCTAGAAAGATTAGAGAGCCCTTTACCAGGATGTCATAAAAAAGGAATATGGATGGATGAGAATCCTTGAGTTATAGCATATGCTAGACGTATCGCTCCTTTCTCTCATGTAAGGACAAATCCTGATAGCAAATTATTGAGAATTTTGGTGAAAAAATTAGAACTTTTCTCCAGATTTATTAAGGTATAAAAATTGAGTAACCAACTTCTCAGGTTCTAATTGCTATCTTTGTGCCAATGAGTCCTGATTTGTATTTTCAACACAGACTGCTCTTTACAGTTCCCATCTACTAGGTATTATTACTTCAGAGGCCCTTTACACTCCAACACTGTCCAAAGCTGAGCTCATTTAGCCTCTAAAATATCAGCTTCATAAAAGCTGGGATGTTGTTTTGTTTGCTGTTGAATCCCCAGGACCTAAAATAGTGTCTAGCATGCAGGCGGGTGCTCAATAAAGATTTGTTGAATGAAAATGAATGAATGAAAAGATCCTCCCAGAAGGCAGTCTTCCAGTAATGCTCCACATGTCACAAGATGGTTTTCCAGCACTTGACAGTTAACATCGAACCCTATACCTCTTCTCATTATCTCAGCCCTCCAGCCTCCTCTCGTGAATCAAATCGCCCTCTCTGCTGCTTCATCCCCATTAACCTCTAAATATGCTCAAAATCTACTATCATAAAACAAACTGTTACTTTATTATACAAAGTTATCTATAAATCTGTTCACTCTGTATTCCTATAATTTTGAATACCCTAGAGCTCCCACCTCACACCCCACTCTTCCTCTTCTCCGTACCTTTCTCAGGCAAGGAATGGCTCGCTTGGAATGCCCTCCTACTCTCCTGGAAAAGCCCTTTTTGATCTAGCTAGCTTCATCTTACTCCTTAATTTCCATTGCAGGTACTATTTCCCTTATGAAGCCTTTCCCGGTACCCATCTCCTCCCAGGCAACCAGGCTAAGTGTTATTCCCCTGTGCCGTCATAATATCCCCAGCCAGGCCTTCCCAAATTTTTTCACATCTTGGTACACATGGAAAATGCTTGAGCCCAAGTCTCAGTCCACCACAGTCCTTGTGCAGCACCATTTGGGTACACTTGTGACTGAGTCATAGTATGGCCAGTATGGCACATCATGATGCTTCAAACTCTGCTGGCAGGATGGCACAATCAGCACATGAACCCCATTGTACTATATTATCTGCATTTGTGTCTGTCCCTCATTGCACCTGTGAACTCAAGGGCAAGAATTTTGTATTCTCATTTTTTACATTTTAAATGATCGCATACTAAAAAATTGACCTTTCTCTGGATGTACAGTTCTATAACTGTTATCACATGTATAGATTCCTCCAACCATGACCACAATTAGGACATTGAATAGTTCCATCATACAGGATTCTATCACACCCTCCTTCTACTTCTAACCCTTATTGGTCTGTTCTATCACTGTACTTTTGGTTTTTTCAAAAATGTCATATAAATAGAACCATACAGTATGTAACCTTTTGAAACTGGCTCTTTCCACTTAGCATAATGTGTCTGACATTCATCCAAATTGTCATGTATATCAATAGCTTGGTCCTTTTAATTGCTGAGTAATATTTCATTGTGAGCATTTAAGGCAGTTTGTTTATCCATTCATCCACTGAAAGATATATGGGGTGTCTCCAGTGTGGGCCAATTTCCAATATAGCTGCTATAAACATTTATGAAAGGTTTTTCTGTGAACACGAGTTTTCATTTCTCTAGGGTAGATACCCAGGAATGGTATCTTATGGCTTTTATGGCAAATGTATATATACTTTTATGAGAAACCAACAAATGGTCTCCAAAGCAGCAATACTGTTTTGTTGCTACACTGTGCTGGCAATGTATGACACTTTCAGTGGCTCCACATCCTTTCCAGCACTTGGCATTGTCAGCACTTTTCATTTTTCCCATTCTATTAGGTGTGTTGCGGTTTCTCATTGTAGCCTAGACATTTATCTTGGTACCCCAGCATTCAGCACATTGGTAGATCCTCAATAAGTATTTACCAAACTGAAATAAATGTCCCACTTTTTAACTCCTGTTTCAAGTTCACTAACATTTTAATTATACTTTCTATAATGAAAGCTTTATGTTTAAAACCAAAGAAGCTGCACTGAAGTATTGAACTCCCTTGTACCCTCGTATACTCACTGCTCCCAAGTCCTAGAGGACCCACTGTTCCTTTTAGAAGATTGATATAGTGATATAATCTATAACTTTCTCTCAAACATAAATCAAACTTAAAGACCTGCTAACAAGATTGCTTTAAAAGGCTCACTATCACCACTACTAGTACTAACAATAAGAATCACCATTGGTTATCAGATAATTGGGTGAGCCAGGCACTGTGCTAGGAGCTATTCCTATAGTAATTCATTTACCCCACCAACCCCATAAGATAGGTATTATCTTCTCTTTACAGACATGGGGACTGAGGTTTAATGAAGCTGACAAACTTGCCCAAAGTCATACAGCCAATAAGAGAAAGCATCAGGGTACACACCCAGGTCAGGCTGACTCCAGAAACCGTAGTTCTAACCCCCATCCTGTGTGGCTCGCTCTCCTGGGCAAAGGAACCAGCTGCTCTCTAAACAACAAAAACTATCTCAAGTCACTTAAAATCTGAAGGATTATCAAAGTTCAAGAAAGCAAACCATTCTCCTCATCATATCAGTCTTATAATCAACAATAAGTTTTTGATCCTTCTGATCAACAATGAGGCACCTGGATGAGGGGTGCAAGGACCCCTAGTCTGGGAAATCTGCTCTGCCTGAATGGAGGACAGACTCAGGATTTTAGATCTTACTCCTGTGAAGCCAGTAGCAGGAGTGGGACTCAAGTGAGCAGCACTTGTAGTTCTATAAAAATTATCCCCATCCACTGAATCTTGAGAGCATCCTCCATGAGTTGAAGTTATAATAATGGTTGCTTTTTAGGTTGAGTCATAAAAATACAACGGAATTATATATGTATACATATAAAATAAAATTAGTAATGTACTAACCTGAATCATCTAATGACTAAGTACATCCAGAGACAACACAGAACTTCAGTCCTTAGAGATATATCTAGCATTAATTCTAATAAAACAAGACATACTAGACTTTTCACTGGATGCATGGAGTTAAAACTCTGGGCAACAGACCATCAAACTGGAATTCAGTGGTTCGGCTTTAGAATTTTTGATTTAAAATACTTCTTATCTTTTTTATTACCTACTTTCTCCCAAACTCATAAACAATATGCTTCAATGAGCTTGGAGCTGAATCTATTTCTTTTTATGTTATTGACCAGGCCAGAAAGAGACACAAGTCTCAGGATCCTGTATCTTAAGGAGTCACTTTCCTTAGCCCAAATATTCAATCATTTCATCCTTCAAGAATGAAATCAACAGGAAAATGTGTGCACTAAAAAGTTACCAGATGAAATTATGTGGTAAGCAAACAATAGTTTGGAGGGCATAATTGCCAGTTCCAAAATGTCAGACCGTTCTGTGTGATTTAGTCCCACATAAGGACATAATTTTCTAAATTTTCCTTACAGTGAACTACATAACAGAGAGAGGTTTCATTTGCACTCAGGCAAATGAGTTAAACTGGTTTTAAAGGAAGAGTGCCACCAAGTGATTACTGTTGTGGAAAATTTCAACTCTAAAAAATATTTGGCTCAAAGTCCCAAGTAGTAGAAGTCAAGGGTAATGAATTTTGTCCATTTGGAGAGCTTCTTTAACCTGTGGCAGTTCCTTTATAGTCGGGCCTCCACACAATGTTCCTATAGCAATGCTTAAACACTCAATTATCACATGGTCTGCCGAAAGAATATCATTTAAACAAATTCGTAAGTGGCTTAAAATACACAGTGCCAGTGATTAATGAGGAAGCGTTAAATAGCAGAATGACTGGAAACTTTCCAATCAGCATTCCAAAATGTATTCATTACTGACAAATTTCTCATCCTTGAAATTTTGACAACCTCGAGAAAGAATTTCATATTTATATAAACCATAATCTGCTCAGCAATGATCTGAACTTGCTATAAAATTGTGGTTTTTCTCAAAGGAGAAAACCTTATTTATCAAGACCATGAAACACAGAGATTAAATACAAACCAATTTGCATAGCCAACATAGCATTTTCTGTTTAAAGATCAAAACTTTTCATCCAGACAGATATATTTGTCTCTGAGAAGACACCTTTTTTAAAAAGAAAATAAACACAACATAATCCAATTTCCCTTTCAAAAAGGGCAGTCCAAAGTTTACCAAATTATAGCCTATTATAATACCATATCTAAGGACGAGCAGCTGAAATCAGTTTCTTTTTCCTCAAAATGCCTTTGGACATTCAGTATCATGGAAATAACCAGAGTTGAGTAGAGTTTTGTACTTTTCTTTTGCAGGATATTCCTGCCTCATTTGCAATATACTTTTGAAATACTAGAATTTCCTGGACAAAAACTCAGACACATCTCATCACTTTTCTATCAAAGGCATCATTCTTGTATAATTCTGACACATGGCTTTCAACCCTTGTGCAAATAAATTTGTCCAACCAAAAAACACGAGCTAATCTCTGAAAACAATGATAAGTCCCCTGCTATTTGCACTTGAGGACTCTTACTCACTGGCATACGTGTGCTCCTTCCTCCTCTACTGCCTTGCCGAAGCCCCAGGGAATGGAGAAGGTCTGCCAAGTTCCTCCTTCAAGATCCTTATCCATGGTAGGGAGCCAAAACAGCCCACCTCTTCCTAAAGATAGAAAGAAAGAACTCAGTTTTTGATTATTTTATAAGAAGAATGTTTGTATCATAATAAACAACTGCCAGACAAGAAGAGTGAGGGGGAAGGAGAGGCGGAATCGATGCTGAGAGGCCAATCGTATTTCATCACTCAGCTACTTGGAAACCAGATATGCTGAGATAATCACGTGCTTTGAGAGATTTGAAGATGCAAAAAAGGAGTAGCTCTGTCTTCTGTAAATTATTAACAGGGATCTTTTTCCCGACCATGAGCAAAGATTCACATGTTACAAATTTCAGACAAAAAGCAATCACGTTTGGCAGGGAGCGCATAGATCAACGAGCCAAGGAACAAGATTTCTGATCTGAGCTCTGCCACTGACCCATATGAATCAGGACAACTCTGTGAGTTTAGAATCAAAGTGATATTACACTGGGAATAAAGCAGCACCTTCTGAAGAAGCCATAACTGCAGTTGCAGCATCTGCCTCTGATGAAAATGAATATTTGCTCCTCCCCATCTGAAAACTCACTATGGGCTACTTGGCACTATGAGCTGGAATGAAGCCACACCTGCATGCAATTCTCACAGCTCTCATAGATTTCAAAGTGCTGTGAACTTCTCTCAGGGCTTTCTTGTGTTTCATCCAAATCTGAGATTTAACACGACTGTCTTAAAGCCATTTGAAGTTGCCAATGTTAATGCTAGAGCCTAACCGGTAATTTAAACTCAGTGGGAAAATGCTGATTCAGAAAGCTTTCAGAAAGCATCGGCTTCCAGTGACACAGATGGGGACATTTGGGGCACACTGTGTTGAGTGCTGTGGAATGTCTCTTTTTCTCTAGACCAGGATTTCTCAACCTCAGCATTACTGGCATTTTCAGCTGGATACTTCTTTGTTGCCAGGCTGCCCGCTACACTAGGGGATGTTTAGCAGCATCCCTAGTCTCTACCCACAGATGCCAGCAGCACCTCCAGTTGTGACACCCAAAAAATGTCTCCAGATATTGCCAAATATCCAGCGGGAGGTAGAATCACCTGGGTCAAAACCACTGCTATAGACCCAATTCTTTTTTTAAATTGTGCTTGTGCTTCATTACTCAGTTGTGTCCGACTCTTTGAGACCCCATGGACTGTAGCCCACCAGGCTCCTCTGTCCATGGGATTCTCCAGGGAACAATACTGGAGTGGGTTGCCATTTCCTCCTCCAGGGGATCTTTCCATCCCAGGGACTGAACCAGCGTCTCCTGTGTCTCCTGCATTGCAAGCAGATTCTTAACCTGTTGAGCCACTGGGGAAGCACTGTGCTGGGTCTTCGTTGCTTTGCACGGGGTTTCTCTAGTTGTGGTGAGCGGGGCCTAATCTTCATTGTGGTGCTCAAGCTTCTCATTGCGGTGGCTTCTCTTGTTGCAGAGCATGGGCTCTAGGCATGCAGGCTTTAGTAGTTGTGGCTCACGGGCTTAGTTGCCCTTCAGCATGTGGAATCTTCTGGGACCAGGGATCAAACCCATGTCCCCTGCATTGGCAGGCGGATTCTTATCCACTGCACCACCAGGGAAGTCCCAGACCCAATTCTTAACTAAAGCTTTTCAAAATAGGAGGAATGTTATTTACATTTGAGATAGGCTTATGCCAAAGACAAGTGGTAGGTAAATAGTCAAGGCTGTGGGTTAACCCGAGGACTCATATGCAGGTGGCCAACTGATTTGTTTTAATGGACATTTCAAGTGGAGAATACAGTGAATTCCCTGGCCGTCCAATGGTTAGAGCTCTGCAATTCCGTTGCAGGGTGCATGGCTTTGATCGCTAGCTGGGGAACTAAGAAAGCCACAAGTGGCCAAAAATAAATAAATAAAGTGGGGAATACAAACTCTGCATTTACATTTGTCAAACTACTCCCTACTTGTGATGGTTAATTGTATGTGTCAACTTGACTGGGTCGAGGGGTGCACACATATTTGGTTAAACATTATTTGGGATGTGTGAGATTTCATCTAGATGAGATTAACATCTGAACCAGTACTGAATAAAGCAGACTGCCTTCCCCAGTGTGGGTGGGCCTCACCCCAGGGAGAATTCACTCTCCATCTGTTTCTGAGCAGCCTTCTCCTGCCCTCAGGCTAAAACTACACTATTGGCTCTCCTGGGTCTCCAGCTTGCAGATGGCGGGTCATGGGCCTTCTCAGCCTCCATAATCATGTAACCCCTTTCCTTATAATCAATCAGTAAATCTCTGTATGTATATATATATACACACAGAGACCTCAGAGATAATGTACATTTGGTTTCAGATCACTGCAATAAAGCAAATATCACAACAAAGCAAGCCACATGAATTTTTTGGCTTTCTAGTACATATAAGAGTGATGCTTATACTATCCTATAGTCTGTTAAGTGTGCCATCGCATCATGTCTTAAAAAAAAGTGTGTGCCTTAATTAAAAATAGTTGATTGCCCCCAAAATGCTATCATCTGACAACACAGGGTTGCTCTAAATCTTCAATTTGGAAAAAAAACAAAAAAACAAAAAACAAATGCAGTATCTGTGAAATGCAACAAAATGAGGTATGCCTATAAACACAATAATAGCAGCCTACTTAAATTCAACACTGAGAAAAAGTAGGTGCATGGTTTCAAAAGCAAAAGTACAGAGCAGCCATTCCACAGGTATGGTGGACCTCTCTTCATTAAGAAGACTGGCATGCCTAGGAGAAACCCTGCAATGAGGTAGTTGTCATGGGAAAAGGAACAACCTTCAGAGCCTCAGAAGTTCCTTTCTGAGTAGGAGCAATGACCTAGAGGAAGACTAATTTCTCACATGGTACAGTGTGTCAGGACAGCTGGCTGTCCACTCCAGGGCCTAATTGTGGAAGTTAATATAGAGGGATCAGTCTCTGAAGGGTTGATGTTTGCGCTTTATGGTTTCTACAGGAAGGGGTATGAGTGGGTCTGGAAAGAGAAATGCTGCATCCCATTTCCTTTGGGATAAGACAGAGAAAGAGTTTTTAATAAAGCAGAAGGGTGTTCTGAGATGGTTAAACCACACCCCCCTCTATGGACTTGATTGTACAAGGAGGAAACTGTATGCTTTGGTAACTGTCCAGGGTGCCCAATGTGGCCAGGATCGGGGAAAGACTCTCCACCTGAGCACTGGGACCCAGGAGCAGGTGCTTCAAGAAATAAAATCTCTTTATTTCTAGTCGATTTATCATATTTATTCCTTGATTTGGTGTTGTGAATTTTTCTTTTCTTTTTTATAAACTTGGAAACACTCCTTAATAATGTCAAGAGCTACCACCTGGAGTACAGAAATTTTATCCATATGTTACAGCTGGATACCAAAGATCTATTAAATACCTACCAAACAGCCTGCACAAGGGCAAATATGCACATGTTGCTATCCTCAAATACCTTACATTTGAGGATTGGAGAGAGATGATAAATATCCAAGAGCAGCAGATTTGAAAGATTTCAATTCATATTTTCATTTTATGTTTTTATATAAAGTTGAATTGCTTTGCTTAGTTTAAAAAACTAAAGGTACACTTTGAGTGACTTTAAAATTATAAACATATCATCTTTTCTGACTAGCTAATAGAAAAAGACTATATTCTATTGCCCAGCCAAAAAGAAGATTACTATTTGAGAGTTGAGAAAATAATTTTATACTCTTCTAAAGGAAGGTGTTGAGAATTATTTAGAATTGTTTGGATAAAGTCCTTAATTCTGGGTCTGACATTCAAGGCTTCTGCCACCTCTTTCCAACCTTCCTTTCTGGTCCTGCCTCTCTTCTGCTTTTACTAATACGTTCCATGCTAATTACACTAAAGAAAGCAATGAGCGCCCTGTGATTTTTCCATCTCCAGACATTTGGGTTTCTTCTCTTCCTTTCCATTAGAACACCAATTCCCTTCTTCCTGACCAAAATCAATTCTTTCCCAAACACCGGTTTCACAACTCATCTCCTATGATGCATTTCACTCTCTCCAGGAGAATTAATCTTCCCCCTGGGTATTTATAAAGGACATGGTGTATGCATGCATGCTCAGTTGTGTCTGACCCTTTGTGACCCCATGGACTGTAGCCCACCAGGCTCCTCTGTCCATGGGATTTCCCAGGAAAGAATACTGGAGAGGGTTGCCATTTACTTCTATGGGGGATCTTCGTGATCCAGGGATCAAACCTACATTTCCTGTGTCTCCTGCATTGGCAGGCAGGTTTTTTACCAATGTGCCACCTGGGAAACCCAAAGGACATGTTACCTCTGTAAAAGCAGCTATCACACTCTGCCTTCCATTGCAGGGACTTGTGCTCAATTTGCTAAACTCACTGACTGTCCTAATACGGTTTTTGCAGATACTTTAGGATTTTCTATAAAGCTGATCTGCAAATTAAATCAGTTTTACTTCTTCCCTTTTGAAACCTTATCCCCACATCCCCCACCCCCACCTTGCTTTAATGCATTGGTTAGAACCTCCAGTATAATTTTGAATGGAAGTGGTGAGAGTGGAAATCCTTGCCTATTCCTGACCTTTTGGGAAGAGCAGTCTTAAGTAGTACAAAGAATTGATAAACCAAACTTTATGAAAATTCAAAAAACATGTTGTGTTTCTGAATAACTTTTGCTGAAAACTTGGGATCCTGAGCTAAAAGCAACCCTTGGGACAGTAATTTAAAACTAGGTACACACCAAGAGAACTCCAGAGAGATGGACCTAACTCTAGGGGTATATGTTTACATTTCAAGGGAAAATGAGGCTCCGGGCCTTAGAGAGCCAGAGACATTCAGGTTTATGCAGTCCTTGAAAAGATTTCACTACATTCCAAAAGATTAGAGTAAGAACCCAGGATTCTTCCATCCTATATCCGAGGAGCCAAAGTTTTATTCCCTCTTTTTGAGAAAAGAGGGGGAGGCAGCTGCCTCTTTCTCTTGTACACAAGCAGAGAAAATCCATTTTTCTCCATGCCTCACCTATGGATTATCTGGCCCCTCACATAAGACATTTCTCCATCTGACTTTCATTGTGATGCCCCAGGGATAAGGTCTGGGGCAAGGGGGCCAATGTAGTGATTATTAGGCAAGTAACACTAACGACAGTCTGTCTCTGATTCAGAAAGCCTCAAGAACACATTAAGGATAAAATTAAAGAAGACAAATATTAAGAATGCAACAAAAAGGCACTGGGCATGATTTCTGTCTTGTAGGAGGCTGTAAAGAAAAGGTCTGAGAAATGGCACACACCGTCAGGTCAAAAGCAGTTTTTGTGCTCATTTACCTGCCAAATTTTTTTCTTTTATTGTGGTAAAATATACATAACATAAAACTTACTATTTAAAGCCACTTTTCAATTTACAATTCAGTGACACTAAGTACATTTGCAATGTGCAACCAGGACTACTATCCATTTCTAGAACTTTTTCATTATCCGCCAAAGAAACTCTGTACCCATTCAACAATAATTCTCCATCACTCCCTCCCCCAGCCCCTGGCAATCACCATTACACTTTCTGTCTCTGTGAATCTGCCTATTCTAGGTACCTTGCATAAGTAAAACAATACAGTATTTGTTCTTTTGTCTTTGGCTTATTTCACTTACCATAATGTTTTCAAAGTTCACCCATGTTGTAAGATGTATGAGAATTTCATTCCTTCTTATGGATGAATATATCCCACTGTATGGATAGACTACATTTTATTGATCAGTTCATCCGCTGATGGACACATGGGTTGTTTCCACCTTTTGGATAGTGTGACTAACACTGTGAGTCTCTGCTTTCAGTTCTTTTGAATATATACCTAGGAGTGGAATTGCTGGATCACATGGTATTTCTATGTTGAATTTTTTAAGGAACTACCAAACTATCTGACACAGCAGATACACCATTTTTCATTCCCACCAGCAATGCACAGGGTTCCAATTCTCCACATCCCCACCAACACTTGTTATTTTACAGTTTCCTTCACTTTTATACTTTTGTAAGCTGTGCAGTAATTGGAAGCTTTAATAAAACTTTTTTATCTAGAGAACTGGTCTCAATAACTGGCCCTGCCACTCTCAGAAGCAGGAGACCTTTTACTTATTTTTAAAGAACAAATTTCCATGACAATGTCACATACAGTTGGTACAATAAATCTCAAAGTAATCTCACTGGCTCTACAGTATCTGGGGAAACTTTTGATAGAATGCTAAGAACAAGGACATCTTTAAATTTACATTAAAATATGTTATTTTCAATTCCTATGCTCATTTTTAGTACTTCTCCTTAAACAGATTTCTGCCCTTCTCATGCGGTTGACATGGTGTTAACATGAAATGAACATGTTAACTCTAAAAATAAATCATCCACAGAATAAATTATTTTAAATCTACCCTTTGAAGAGCAGCCTCCTTGGTGTTTTGTAAAAATGTTTTTCTCCAGTAACAATAAAAGCTGACTTTAATGAAAATTGAGGAAATGTCGACACTACTTTCCTGTTATCTATACACTGTCATTTATTTTTCTATTTTCTGTCATTTTCTCTGTAAATCAGTAAGGAAAATACCACACAGCTTGCTGGAATAAGAACGGTCTTTTTCAACTTTGAACTTATAGTTAGAAATAATTGACAGAGAATGAGATTTTATCCTTCCTGCATAAAGAAAAGGAAATGTCATTAAAAACATAAATTGATTATAGCCTTTTGAAATTGAAGGGAAATTTTTCTTCCCAAACTCTTTCTCTCAATCTAAATGCTCCCAGTAATATTGTTCAAGGTTCAGATAAGTCGGTTATTAAGTAAATTAGCTTTGAATATACAAGTGGCATTCAAAAACCTGTCTAACCATGAAAGATTTAAGTAAGTTCAATTGTACCTGCAATGAAAAATGAGGAAACGATTAGAAAAGCTCATTACTTAGAATTCACATAGCAATTCATGTTTTCTATGCATCCATAATCAGATGCAAGTCATTGCTCAAAAAGGATCTGCATTTTTCGTTGGGCACCCTTCTCCATAAAACTCATAATGGCAGAATTTCCTATTTCCATCCCTCTTCCTTCTCATCATTCATTCAATGTCTACTGACTACCAAGGGTGACCTAGGCATTGTTTTAGGCAGTAGGGCTAGAGAAATGAATAATGTCTGGGTAAGTGCAGTGACTTCAGCATTCCCTCCCTGCATTGTTTGAGACTGCTGGCTGTAGTTTTGCTTCCCTTTCTGAGCCCTTTAAATCAATAATTCCTTATCTACAACCCCACATCCATCTGTTGTTTGGTTCCTGACCTGGCTTTGGCGGTGGTGGTGGTCTAGTCACTAAGTCATGTCTGACTCTTGTAACCCCATGGGAGCCTGCCAGGCTCCTCTGTCCATGGGATTCTCCAGGGAAGGATACTGGAGTGGATTGCCATTTCCTTTATCCCTGGGCACTACTATGTAAGTGTGCTAAATAGCACTCCTTCCACATGCTGCATCTTGCAAGCCAGTCTCAATCACCCTCCACCTTCTCTCCAGCTCTGAAATTCTGTCTAGCTGTAATGCCCAATGTTCCCAGTGAAAGCTGGGATTCAGGATGACAGATAAAACTTAGGACTCCCATTATATTTGAATTTCAAATAAACAATGAATTTTTTAGTGTAAATATATCCCACACAATACTTCAAATGGGACATACTCATACTAAACAATTATCTGATATTATCTGAAATTCAGCTGTAACTGGAATCCTGTATTTTTTATTTGCTTAATCTGGCAACCCTAGTCACAGCAAATAAACTACATTCCTCAAGAAACTGACCACTGTGAATTAACATGCATGCTACCAGAGGAATCACAGCAGAACTTGCTTGGGATTGGTTCTAGGTTGAGTTCCCCTGGAAGCAGACCCTAAGACAAGAATCTGAGTGCAAGCAGTTTATTTGGGAGGTGACATAAAAGAGGGCAGGGAAGGAATCCAAAACAGTGTGCATTAACCAACAAGTTACTGCTCTGGATAAGTGAGAACCCACTTGAGAGACGTGTCCCCCAGGAGACAGAAATGCTGCGATACTGTTCATCAGCTCACGTTTGGCATCATTTAAGGATCACTCCTGGGGATTTTAACTCCCCTGCATTTCCAGCCAAGCGTGTCTGGGCAGCCAGCTAAAAGCCTCTGGCAGAGAGTGATGGGTACTTGCAGCAAAGCCAGCAGAGATGGTGAGTGCCAAGCAGAGAGGAATAGGCACTGCCGTGACAGCATCTGCCACAGTGCTATCTCTGGATGGTGAGCCCCGTATAAACTGAGTTAATCTGGGAATCAAACCTAAGTCCAAAAATCGCAGCAAGTAAGAATTGGGAAAGACCTCAAAGATAATCTAGTCTAATTCCTTACTTCACAGATCAGGACGATGAGTTTCTTATCCAAAGGAAAGAGTTACCTTTTGGCAGGTCCAAGATGCTGTTTCTATTACTGTAGGTCACCATCAAAGAGTGATGAATGAGTTGAAAAGAATTTTCACATTTCCTGACCCAGATCCTACCATTTCACACCCAAAGGAGAAGAAACACTTTGAGCTTGGTCAGGAGTGGGGTGTTGAGCAAGGACCAAAGTGATCTGGGTATTACGTAGACTCAGAGGGTCCCCCTCACTGTGAACTGAGAAACCACCCTCCTGCTTGGATCTGGGAAACAGAGTAGAGTGTGCATTAGGAATCAGGCCCCCTGTATGCAGAGGTCACCCTGTCCTAGGGCAAGTCACTACCCTTTTTCTGTTTCCCACCCATCTAATACTTGGCCACCTCGTGCAAAGAGCTGACTCACTGGAAAAGACCCCAAAGCTGGAAAAGACTGAGGGCAGAAGGAGGCAACAGAGAAGACAGCTGGATGGCATCCTCAACTCAATGGACATGAATTTGAGCAAACTTTGGGAGATGGTGAAGGACAGGGAACGCTGGCGTGCTGCAGTCCATGGGGTCGCAGAGTCAGACATGACTTAGCAACTGAACAACAACAACAACAATGCTCAAGTCAACAAGACGCCTGGTCTTCCCCAGATCACACCAAGATCTCATATAATGAAAGTTGCCTGAGGAAAGATGGGACTTATCCAGGAGTGCCAGCTTAGGCTCACCTCTTTACTCCATCATCTCAGTATTCCTTCAGATTGGTCCCATAGAAACTTTAGGGGTGGACAGAATTCTTGTTCTGATTCCCTCCCAAATTTGGGGTGAAAATTGAGTGGAATCATGGTGTGAAAACTCTAAAGGTCTATAGGCTTGCAATCTACAAAAGATAACATAAAATAGATATTCCAGCTCCTGGCACAGAACTGCCACATAGTAGATGCTCAGTTAATGTTTAATGAATGAATGATAGAGTCCTTGAATTGCAACTTATTGCTTACTCTCACTGAAAAATAAATATGTTCCACTTGTTGCTCAGTTTGCTAGGACCCTTGACTATATGATTTGATGGTGATGTTCATATTCCATGGCCTGGGATAGAGGGTGTAACCGATAGTATTATGAGTAGTTAAGGAAGAGGATGGCAACTATTGGAAGAAATACCCAATGCAAACTTTATGACCTGAAGAAAATTTTGACAGATCTGTCTTTGGAAAGTATCCATGAGGCTTTAATTTATTTAAGCATTTATAATTTAAACCAAAACAAGAAAACCAACCAAGATAATGTAATTGATTCTAACTTACAATTTTTCTCCTGCCATATGTAGCAACTAATAATTTTCTTATCTGGTCCATAAATGACCTCACAGTAGGTCAAGGAAATTTGACTGGGATCTAATGTCATATTTAACATTATTTTTCACTTCTTAACTCAATATGCCAGACCTACACTTAAAGCATTACAGATCGTAAGTGAAGCCACTTATCAGAGGCACTTTCAGTTCAGTTCAGTTCAGTCGCTCAGTCGTGTCCGACTCTTTGCAACCCCATGAATTGCAGCACACCAGGCCTCCCTGTCCATCACCATCTCCCGGAGTTCACTCAGACTCACATCCATCGAGTCCATGATGCCATCCAGCCATCTCATCCTCAGTCATCCCCTTCTCCTCCTGCCCTCAATCCCTCCCAGCATCAGAGTCTTTTCCAATGAGTCAACTCTTCCCATGAGGTGGCCAAAGTACTGGAGATTCAGCTTTAGCATCATTCCTTCCAAAGAAATCCCAGGGTTGATCTCCTTCAGAATGGACTGGTTGGATCTCCTTGCAGTCCAAGGGACTCTCAAGAGTCTTCTCCAACATCACAGTTCAAACACATCAATTGTTCGACGCTCAGCCTTCTTCACAGTCCAACTGTCACATCCATACATGACTACTGGAAAAACCATAGCCTTGACTAGACGGACCTTAGTCGGCAAAGTAATGTCTCTGCTTTTGAATATACTATCTAGGTTGGTCATAACTTTTCTTCCAAGGAGTAAGCATCTTTTAATTTCATGGCT